>PVLC010017077.1:0-34392 GCA_004027655.1 Graphiurus murinus
TCATTCATAACCTTACTCAAAGCCCTGAGTCTGTAAGGAAGCCAGCTTCTGACTCTGGCAGTTCTCTCCCTGGTCAGTTGCTTCCTCTCAGACTTTTATCCTGAATAAAGCCTGTTCCTTGCTGTTGAGCCATGTCTCTTCATTTTCTAACATCAATCTTGCTAAGATTGAAGGATTTGCACTATACATCTATCAAGAGAAGATTTCCAAGTCTTGATAATTCAAGGTGTCTTTAAACTGTTACAGCCTGGCAATGCAATGAGTGCATTCATTTTCTCAGTGAAGGCCCATGTATAAGGCACAGTGCTGGACTATGAAGCACACTCAACAGTGAGCTCTGCTCTCGAGGATCTTATGCTCTACTATGACAAAGAAGCCATGCATGGGAATACTTATAAAGTAAAAAATGCAAAAGTTGGCAGGAAGGATAAAGTATCATGTTTTTTAGAGGAGATGGAAATTATGTGGAGGGTAAAAAAGAAAGACTAAAGGGGGTCCATCAGTTGAACAGAGGTAGAATGCCAAAAGAATATGTGAGCCAAAGAGCATTTCAGGTGAAAAGCAAGGCATGAAGACAGGAAGAGGAAAAGAAGAAAAGGAGCAGAATGAACACATCATTCAGTTTGGCAGAATTTACAGTACTAAAAAGTGGAATTGTTGGGCTCAGATCACAGGGCTCTGAATTGAAATCTAAAGAGTTTGGGTTTTATTCCATGGGACTGTGAAGGTTAGAAGACTATGAAAATTGGAATATGGCCAGATAGCCCTTTTGTAAGCCTGACCTGGCTACAGGTTTGTAGGGTGGGTTAGAAGAAGGAGTTGGCCATGGGAAAAAAGAGAATTAGAGGCTATAGAAGAAATTAAATTATGACATAAGTAGAATTGTAAAATAAAAATGTAAGGGGGTAGGATGTTTAGTTCAGTGGTAGAGTGTGTGCTTTGCATGTACAAGGCCCTGGATTCATTTCCTAGCACCAAACACACAAACAAATAAAATAACAGAAGATACAAGAAAACAGATAAACAATATCATGTGAGGAAATAGAAACTCAATGAATATTATGAGTATAAATACTTACAAAATAAGTATTTATTTATGATCAATACATATTATCAATTTATGAATGAATGATTTAGTGAAAGAATAAATGAATGAGTGAGACCAAGTAGATATAAAGAAAAATGAGGAACTAATTTTTTTGTCCTATTCCTGAGGATACAAAATAGTAATGTTGTATTATATTTAGGATTTTTGTTAAACAAGAAAGTTTAACAAAAAAAAAGTTTGTTATCAATATTTTTTTTTCATATTTAGTCAGAAGATAACACTATACTTTTAATTGACAGAGTAGCATATGTACCCTGGAGCTTCCAGGATGCCAGGGTGGAAGTGAGGCATTGTGTCTCCCCCAGCTCCCTTCATTGGCCCTGCCCTATCATATACACTCATATCTTCTTTGGACCTCTATCTCCAGAGAGCATAAACAGTATGTGGAGTCCAGTTAAAAGATCTTCTCAATCCCTACTAAAAGCAGACAAAGCTGAGTAAACAACACCAGCAAGCAATCCACCTCAAACTGCTGCCCAGAATTTAAACCATCACATCTTGAGACACTTCTTCATCAAAGCTGCATTGGCCTTGACATGTGAGCCTCCCTAGGCAGTAGTCTTGGGCGGATAAAAAGGCTAATCATGCTGTACTTTTTGAAAGAAAAATGGGAACTCTATGTAGTGCTGGTCCATGTATCATCACTATTTTCAGGACAAGTGAAATGTCAAGGCTAAAATACCCTCCAGCTATCTATAAAATAATGTAAGCCAGATAGTAGTCATGGCAGAGTTTTGAAATATTATTCAATTGGTTTTCTCTATCAGAAAAAACCCCAAAATATATTTTCTGCCCCACATTTATCAAAAAGGGTACTGAATTAAAAGTAAAAAATATGGCAACAGAATGGTATTCTGTCAAATTTAATCTATGTGCAATGGTCCAATCTATCTCACAAAAATACATTACACTGAAATTGGAAAGCTATTTCAGTATCTGATGTTTGATTTTTCCTCCTCTAAAACTAGTATTTTGCTTTTTATTTTTGCATTATGAAATGGTAGGAAACAGTGTTTAATGGATTTTTCTATTGCATTAATTCTTTATTCACAAAATAGGGAGTGATTGCATTTTAAAGATGTATTATGTCATTTTTTAAAAATAATTTTTAAAAATTTACATCTATATGTAGTATATAAAATTATGGAAATATAAACCATAGATATATGTAGGGTAAAATATTTTTTGACAAATTAATTGAAGTACAATTGGTAATCATTAGGATCTAAAGAAGTAGTAGAACTATGACTAACATTTCTATTTACATATAAGCCATGTTTAATGTTATTACATCATTTTTTTAAAATTTTATTTTGATTATAGAAGAATTGATAGGCTTATTGCTGAAAACATACATTTTGAACAGCAGTAATGCTCTGTAAGTGTGAAGTTATCCAAATAAAATTTGGATAATATGGTTACTTGATATAAACCACTTATATCAGCTTTAAAAGTATAATGAGAAATAAGGAATACTTTCTGAATCCATTGAATTCTTAAATATTTGGATTAGCATATAATTTTTTTTTTTTTTTTTTGCGGTACTGGGGATTGAACTCAGGGGCATTCTACCTCTGAGCTATACCCCCAGCCCTATTTTTTATTCTTTATTTTGAAACCGAGTCTCACTAAGTTGCGGAGTGCCTCACTAGGTTGAATAATTTTTTTAAATAAAAAGGCTAACATAGTTTTAGGGGAAAGGGTCAGATGAGAAATGTGTGCACATTTGTCTTTATCAATTTATACCTAACAAAAATGTATATATACAAAGCATGAATTATTACAATAAAAAAGAAAAAAAAAAAAAGAAAACAAGTGTATTTCCCCCCAACCTATATTGCTTGTGGGGCTCTGTACCTCATGATTTAGATAAAATGTTTAACAGAACTTCTGAATTTTCTGGGCACTCAGATAATAAATTTTTCTGCAGTCACTTCAAAAAAAAAAGTAGTCATTTAAGACCATTACAAACTGGTAGCAGGCAAAGATAAAGGCTTCAGCCTACTCCTGAAGAATTTTCCTCTACATATTTACATATCTAAACAGATGATAAAAGCAAGGAGGCTCTATCTTTATACTGATAAAGGAAAAATAATCCTAAAGAGATGTTCACAGTGCAGTAGTGATGCTTTTCATGTAATGTCTACATTTATTTATCTGGTGCTGAAGGAACAAAACCACGTTTTCCTAGACAACTTTGAAATCATTTCAACTTTTAGTATTATTAAGGTTCATTTAGTAGGTATAGCTTTCAGTTCTCAGAATCCCAGAAGACAGGTGATGCAGGTGGTATCAGATTTTTCCTTTTTTCTTGCCTCTATTATAAAATCCCCAACCCCTACTAATAATTTGGAGCTAGACTCAAGGCCTTGACTTAGAAAATACTTATGGATATTACTGTTAAATAAGAATAGATCTTATCAAATCAAGACCTCAGTCAACATCTATATTGCCCTCTGAATATAATTATAGACTTGGATGTCAGGAAGTTAATAATATAAAGTACCCAAATTCACACAAGTTTCATTTGCTTCTATCAATTAAGATGAAGTTCTCTTCATTCCAGAGGTAATGACTCTTCCAATTAAAAAATAATAATTATTTGAGTGGAAGGAACCTTAGAGATTCAGTTATCTAATGCACACTTGACTTAGTTGTAGAAAAAATTGAAATCTAGAAAGATTAATCTCAGATATGGCAAAGATCTTTTGGCCTCTATTATGATTCTTTTCAGTAGACTTCTTTACTGATATCTGACCATACTATGTAAAGTCATATTTGCCATGAACCTATTGAAACTGAAGCTGCAAGATCTCTCTCTGGAATAGGCCCTACTCTAGGAAAGCTGAGAAATTTTGACTTAGTGAATTCATAAAAGTTTATTACAGAGTATCCCTCCAAATTAGATGTTTTAGGTTCCACAAAACCTGGGTCTCCCCCACCACCCACGTCAACCTGGATACTGTATACACTTGCATTTTGTTTTGTTATTAAACACTGTGTTTGATCAGATTGAAGGATGATTTTTTCTTTTTCTTTTTTTTGCAAAGATCCAGCCAATTAAAAATGTCTAGACTGGATAATTAGAGATTTAACTGTTTTATTTTATTTATTTGTATTTTTTAATTTTTTGCAGTACTAGGGATTGAATTTAGGGGCACTCTACCTCCAAGCTATACCCCCAGCCCTATTTTTTATTCTTTATTTCGAAACAGGGTCTCATTAGGTTGCAGAGGGCCTCACTAGGGTAGCTGAGGCTGGCCGCAAACCAAGATCCTCCAGTCTCAGCCTCCCAAGTACTGGGATTACAAGCGTGCGCCACTATGCCCAGCTTGATTTAACTGTTTTGAAGTGCCAATCCCAAGGCATTCTCACTACTTATGAATGAAAATTTCTCCCTGGTTCATAGGAACTCATTTCTTACTGCCATTAATTAAATAAAAACTAATTATCAAGACAACTTCAGAATTCACATGTGTCCAAGTTTATTTTAATAAAAATAGCAGTTTAAGCCAGGCATGGTGGCTCACACCTGTAATCTCAGTACTTAGAAGGCTGAGACAGGAGGATTGCAGGTTCAAGGACAGGCTCAGAAAAGTAGTGAGACTCTCATCAACCTAGAGAGACCATGTTTCAAAATAAGAAATACATTTGGAGTAGGTGCTTCTACCTTCTGAAAAACTGGGATTATAGGCCCACACCAGAACCTGTATTTTAAGACAAAGTGTTTGTCATATTGTGATTTATTTTTATCATACTGAAATTCAACTTTGACTTAGGTAGAAAAGAGAATTTTAAATTATTTTTCAGTGTTTCCATTGTTCACACAAGAATCCAGAGACTTTTAAATAAAGTAATCTTGAAATATTACCTTATCCTCAAAATGAAAATATTTCTGCTTAACAGCACATACTTAACATTTAGTTTTTATTCCATGGTTGATAGTATGAATGAATAATGAAAGACTTGAGAATTTAGAATATGATGGTATGATCAGAGTATAATACCACTCTAACCAAGGAGGTAAAAGATCTCTACAATGAAAATTATAGAAGAGAAAAGAAAAAAATGGAGAAGATCTTCTAAGATGGAAATATATCCTATGATCTTAGACAGGCAGAATAAATATTGTGGAAAAGGTCATACTATCAAAAATGATCTAGAGATTCAATGCAATGCCTATCAAAATATCAATGTCATTCTTCACAGAGCTAGGAAAAAAAGTCTTAAAATTCATATGGGAATACAAAAGACTAGACTAGTCAAAGCAGGTCTAAGTAACAGGAACCATACTGGAGACATCATAATACTTGATTTCAAATTATATTCCAGAGCTATAGCAACAAAAACATCATGGTAAGCCAAGCATGGTGGTGTAATCCCAGTACTTGGGAGGCTGAGACAGGAAGATTCAGTTTGCAGCCAGTCTCAGCTACTTAGTGAGGCCCTCCGCAACTTAGTGAGACCCTGTTTCAAAATAAAGAATAAAAAATAGGACTGGGGGTGTAGTTCAGAGGCAGAATACCTCTGGGTTCCATCCCCAGTACAAACAAAACAAAACAAAACAAAACAAAAAAGAAACAAACAAACCATCATGTATTGGCACAAAAATATACACATAGGACAGTGGAATAGAAGATGTATAAATAAATCCTTACACTCATAGCCAGTTGACTTTTGACATAGGAGCCAAAAATATACACTGGAGAAATGAGAGCCCTTTCAACAATGATGCTGGTAATACATATATGTAGAAGAATGAAATTAGATTCCACTCTCCTATCCTACACAAGAGTCAACTTAGGAAGGATCAAACCTAAAAATTAGACCAGAAACTCTGCAATTACTAGAAGAAAATATAGTACCAACTTTCCAACATATAGGCACTGGTAGATACTTCTTCAATAAGACCCCTCAAGGCTGAGGAAGTAAAACCAAGAATTAATGAATGGCATGGCATCAAACACAAAAGCTTTTGTGTAGCAAAGAGTCTGAAGAGAAAGCCTACAGAATGGGGAAAATCTTTGTCATCTACTTTTCTGATAGAGAACTAATATCTAGAATACATAAAGAAATTTAAAAATTTAAGGCTAAAAGCACAGATAACACAATAAAAATGGTCAATTGAATTGAATAGACAATTTTCAAAAGAAGAAGTATAAATATATGAAAAAATGTTTGATATCATTAGCAACATTAGTAAGCATTAGCAGGGAACCAAAAATCAAAATTATACTGAAATTCCATCTAACTCCAGTTAGAATGGCATGCAAACAATAATAAATGCTGGTAAGGATGTAGGAGGATGGGAATTTATACACTGTTGATGGGATCACAAATTAGTACAAATACTATTGATATCAGGATGGAAGTTTCTCAAAAGACTAAGAATAAAATCACCATATGACCCAGTAATTCCACTCCTTTGTATCCTTCCAAAAGAATTAAAGTCAGAATACTATAATGATATATGCATGCACAATTCACAATAGCTAAATTATTGAACCAACCTCACTGTCTGTCCAACAGGTAAAGAAAATATGGCATTTATACACAATTTTCTTCAACCATAAAGAAAAACAAAATTATGTCATTTGCAGGAAAATGGTTGGAACTAGAGAACATCATGTTAAGTGAGATCAGCTAGTTTCAGGAAGACAAGGGTCAAATGTTTTCTCTCATATGTGGAAGCTAGAGAGAAAACAGGGAACAGAAAGGACTTTGGATAAATGAGGAAATAGAAGGGGATTGTGGGAAGGAGATGTGGAGGGGCAAAAGGAGAATTGATGAACGAAAGAGTTCAAATAATGTTATGCCCATGATGAAAGTATCCCTGCCTATCCCACTAATATGTATGGGTGGGGGAAGGGATGGATCTGATGGGAAACACCTCAAGTGCTGTGTGCATATATGTTTGCATCAATTTGAATTTCTCCACTATATATACTTACAATGCAACAATAACATATAAAACTAAAACTACCTAAATAAATAAATAAATAAATAAAAGCAAAAACAAAAGCCAACAGGTAAGGACTGGCATACTTGTATGTAAGTTTTTGGACCTATGAACTATAAATACCCATATATAAAAGACATCCTGATCATTTGAAATACATAAATTATATACTCCATTAATATGTTATACATAATATATATTCTGTTTATCCATGACATGCTATAAAATATTTTCACTTGAAGAAATAATTTAGCTTTTATTTATGGAGTTTCTTTAGACTTTTAGGGTCTAGGAAAATGTACTATATTTTATCAGAATAAGGCAATTAAATCTAATTACTTTCAAGCTATTAATCTAAATATTCCCTAGATGGAGGATCCTAGAAGATGATATTACTTGGGTAGAAAAATAGTATTTAGAGAAAGATACTATTTCAAGTGGGAAAAGAATATGTTTTACTCCAAAGTAAATTTAATATTGGCTTTGAGAAAAATTCATAGTCAGTGATCTACAGTTATCCATTCTATAAAAAGAGCAGAATGGAAGAGATGACTTTTCACAAACAGCTTTCATAGCACTGTATGGTTCACTAATATGTTCATGAATATTACTAGTGTGGGTTAGTGACACAAAGCCATTTGTATTTCAGAAATTTCATTATACCCTGAATTCCCATCTTGGTGTATTGTATAAAAGAGAAAGATATTTATTAGTAAAGAAATTCTTTCACTTCCTTTAAGATTCCCTAACATTTGTGACTCTAGATCTTTTTTTTCCCTTACCACTTTTTAATGTAACAGTAGCAGTATTCTGTCCAACAAAACTCAAGCAGAAATAGAGTTGAAGGATGCTAAGCATTTCTCTAAGTCACACAGAGTAGGTTCTCGATAAATATTTGTTTTGTGAAGAGATCAAAGCCAGATATATTAGAAACTAGCTTGAATATTGTGAGAGACTTTCATTTATATTATGCTGGCAGAATATTGACGATAGGGATAAATTACATTTTTCTACTATTTGATCACGGAGAGACACTGAATTCTTATTCTGTTTATAACAAATATGTACAGTTGGTGATAATTATGCACTTTGAAGGCAATACTAGTTAAGAACACGAACTATTTCTACAACCATCAATATTTTAGTTATAATGCTCAAGTATTTATGCCAATATTAAAATGATGGATTGTCTACTCCTATGCTCAAGTTTTTGAAATTGCTCCAGTCAATTCAGAATTTTTATGGGCAGATATTCTCATTTTGGAGAAAAATTCAGTTATTAAGGATTTTTATATCAGGTTCTGAAACTGTCATTTCAATTTTTCAAAAAAATCTACTTTGTAAGAATTAAATTCTAGTTGTATTTGACTCTGTTAAATATAAATGACACATTTCTCTCAGGCTCTTGCTCTTGATTTGCAGAGAGTGAGAGAAATTGCCAGTGTTGTAAATTCTGCTTCTGATATTAAACAGCAGGCCAAAATGCTGTGTAATTGATAATTCTGTATTTGATTCACAATATAATAATGATAACATTGTGTTATAACATTTATTTCCAATCAGATCATATCTTAGGCTTTTTTAAAATAAATAACTATCATAATATTATGTAAATCAGATAGGTTTTCTTTTACAGATAAGAGATTGAGTTTATATCAATTACTTACTGGGTAAACAAAGCAACCACCTCTGTAGTAACTCAAAGAATTGCATTAAAATACTAACTTTAATTATGAATTAAATTAGAGCCTTTGGAATGGTCCATTTAACTTAAAATATGTATATATTTTATGGTTGGTTAGTATCTGAGCTTTGAACTAAGAAATTCAAAATTAAATCATCCTTCTTTTTTTTGCAGTACTGGGGATTGAACTCAGGAGTATTCTATCTCGGAGCTATACCCCCGGCCCTATTTGGTTTTTTATTCTTTATTTTGAAACCACCATGTAAACTTAAATCATTCTTCTAATTATAGATAATCTTATCTTTTTCATGTGAAATAGTAACGTATAGCCAGGTGTGGTGGCACACACTTGTAATCCCAGCATTTGGGAGGCTGAGACTGGAGGATCCGGGTTTGTGGCCAGCCTCAGCTACCTAGTGAGGCCCTCCTCAGCTTAGTGAGACCCTGTTTCAAAATAAAGAATAAAAAATAGGGCTGGGGGTATAGCTCGGAGGTAGAATCCTCTGAGTTCAATCCCCAGTACCGTTAAAAAAAAAAAAAAAAGTAACGTATGTTTTCCCCAAATTAGTTGGGCATAAATTTCACTTTCCCTCTGTACTTTGCCCAAAGTACAGCATAGTATGGCTTATACATGGGTATTCCTGCCAATGAATAAGTGAATATCCTGTGAGAACGGGTCCCTGTGAACTTTAGAGAGATATTGAGGCATTTCATATCCAATAGATGATAATAGCTAACACTTAACAAGAGGTAACTACACACTAACTACTGAGATAAGATAAAAACCCTTTAAATAGTTCCTATTTTATTATCATTTCTCTTTTATGGTTGAGGGAAGACATAGTAAGGTTAAATAACATTTTTTTTTGTGGTACTGGGGGTTGAACTCAGGGATATTCTACCTCTGAGCTACTCCCCCAGCCCTATTATAATTTTTATCTTGAAACAGGGTCTCACTAAGTTGTGGAGGGCCTAAGTTGCCAAGGCTGGCTGAGAACCTGTGATCCTCCTGTCTCAGCCTCCCAAGTACTGAGATTACACCTGGCTGTAAATTTAATATCCAGTAAATGCCAGAGAATCATATTTTTAAATTCAGGAGCTCAGGTCACCTGAGCTTCCTGAGTCTGGTGACCACTGGGTAAAGGCACACTGGGGACAGAAAGGAGAGGCTGACTGGGCCCTGGATGAGTAGCCACTCATGGCCCTGGCTGGGGCCAAGTCAGGGATGCCTCCCTCTCATTTCTGAAACCTACCTACCTGTGGTGAGTCCTGGGTGAGGATGAAGACAAGGAATCTCTTCTCCACAGGGCAGTCTGTGGCTCTTTGAGTTGTGAAATGGAGATTAAAGCTACATTGAAGCCTATCTCCAACCAAGCTGAATGAAAGACAACTTTCGACTGGAAGATCAGAATTTTCAATGGGCTGAAGAAGAGTAGAACAAATACAACCTATGCCTGGATTAGTATATGACTACTCCATGAACTCCAGATGCATGGAGTGCCCAGCAGCCCTAGATGGGTGGTGTGAGGTGAATCCATTAAAAAAATAAAGTTTAACAAACATGTGGCAGATAAAATGTCAAGCACCTCTACCAAATATTAGCTCATTAAATTCAATATTCATACCCATCAAGTAGAAATTATTATTACCCCTGATGATTAAGTAATATGCCTACAGTCTTTCAGCTAGTAAGTTGCAGAACCAGAATTTGAATCTCTGGCATCTGAATTCCAGTGCCCATCCTTATCCACTACACAGTGCCACCTCTCACTCCTGAGCAGTCTTAACACATGGATGGCCCTGAAAGTTGGTTCTGGACACACTGGCTGGGACAACTTACTAACTAGTGTATACAACACAGACTAGACAGGTTCCACTAATGGCTCAGGCAGGATAATTGTTCCTGGCACTGATTCTTAACACTAATTAGAATGTTATTTTAAGTATGAATTTTGAACAAGTATATTTGCAGAGGCTGAAAATAAAAGCCCTGATATGAGCAAAGTCTATCCTATTTTAGAGGAGAGTAAAAATAGGACCCAAGGGGATTAGAGCAATAGTAAACATGATGGTTTAGAGCATGAACTTGGGTCCAGATTGCCTGGGTTCTGATTCCAGTTCCACCATTTACCAGCTATGTGGCTTCTCAAATTACCTAAATGTTTTTAGTCTTTGAGTCCTTATTTAATTAAATTTATTTATTTATTTATTTTGTGGTACTGGGGATTGAACTCAGGGGCATTCTACCTCCGAGCTACACCCCCAGCCCTATTTTTTATTCTTTATTTTAAAACCGGGTCTTGCTAAGTTGCGGAGTGCCTCACTAGGTAGCTGAGGCTGGCCGCGAACCCAGATCCTCTGGTCTCATCCTCCCAAATGCTGGTATTACAAACTGTGCCACCACGCCTGACTGAGTCCTTATTTTAAAAGAGGAGTAAAAATATGTCTCTTTGGGCCATTATAAGGATTAAGTATAAAATACATTGGAAAGCAGCATTTACTAAGGATTAAATGGTAAGAGTTGGCTAAGTTATTTCTATAGAAGAGAATGAGCAGAATTAGACAATGTGAAAAGAAAAATATAGGCCTTGTCATTTAGAAACATAATTTCTTTAGTTATATGGGTCAATAAACTTTAGCAGACCTTTACTAGAAGCAACCAGAAATCTATCTGTATCAAATATCATGTACATCATGTTTCTTTCAGAGTGTTGATTAAAAGTATGCCCATGCTAGTTCTTAACTAATTTTTGTCATCTATGGTAGATTATGAAATATGGCACAAATTCCTTCCAATCCAGTATGTATCCTCTGTGCTGTGTGACTTTTACATTCTTGTTAAAGATGGGTTTATTTCCCTATCCTCTGAAGCTGGATTGTAATTTATCTACTGGAATGAGGCAGAAGTGCACCATTACTGACTCTAGTGTTAGGACTTATCTTTGAACATTCCTCCTGCTTTATTGGAATATGGTCCTGAGAGCACCATGTAAAGAAACCAAGGCTAGCCTACTAGAGAATGAAGGAAATAATGATGTATTACTTTTAACACCAGCAAAATTATGATTTGTTTTGCTACAACTGTTAAGTTTTTAGAACTTCTTATCAATAATATGCCTTTTCATAAAACATTAAACAGTAATAAAACAGTCACTCCCTTTCCCTGATCAAATGTGATGTGCAAGTTTTTTTTTTTTTTGCCAGAATTACCACATCAAATTGACATCTTAGTGAACACAACTGCAAGTGCACAGATCTATCATTTTTCTTTTTAGTTTTAATTTTTCATGGAAAAATTTGCTGCTATGATATCACCACCAAAAGACTACTGGCTTAAGAATGACTGCCTCTCATAAGAGGGACTCCAGATGAAGAAGGAGAAACCTTAGGTGAGCAAAGAAGTTGAATTAACTGAAGGTGATGGGGGGGCACCCTAATGCACATGATGTACTTTCACAAACATATCAAGGTCAATCACCAAACTGAACCTGAGGAGGGAGGGCGAGGGAATGGGGAGGGAATTGGGGAAGGGTTAAATGAAAAATGTGTGCATGTACATCTTTACCAGCTTGTACCTAACAAAGATGTGTGATTACAATGCACAAATTAAAAAAAAAAAAGAATGCTTGCCCCTGTGGTAGTGGTGAGAACCACCAGAAACCAATGGCTTATATCACATTGAATATTGGAATGTAGGCTACCCTGCAGTTATCTTCTCTCTCTCTATTCTCCCACTCTCACTCCTCTCTTCTCCAATAAGCATGAAAAGCTCTCAGCAATTCTATGCATAAGAAAATATATAAATACAAAAAAGAGTCCAGTGTCATGTCTAAACTCCATGTACAATTCTCTTGGAAGAGGGGAGCATCTATTCTCTCTGGAGAAAGAATAAGAAAGCAGAAAGCCATTAGGTTCCCTTTTCCAAGTCAAAGTTTCAAAGACTGATTGTCCCTCTCCTTCCCTCCTCCTTAGTCTTTTGTTATATGGACTAGGACAAAAGGAAGCAGAGTGATGCTAGGGGTAGCAGAGCCAGTTGGCCTCCAGGTACATTAATTTTTTTCTTGAAGGTATTACTTGATACTTTATACTCATCTTTAGGTACTAGCCCTCAGTTTTGGCAACAGGAAAAGTCTTGCTGAACATCATCTTACATTGTGAAATCCAATTCTCATACGACACTTTCATTTTGTTTTTCCATTTGTAATATAATACTATAATTAATATAATTTTTCGTACTCCCAGACTTCTTTCACAAATGAATGGTTTCCACGTGTATATTTCCATGTGCTTTTGTCAATTTTTAAAGTTTAAAGAAACTCTGCTTTCAAATATTTATGAACTTTTGCTTAAATTACATTGCACTGGTTAAAATATTGGCTGTGTATGCGGCTGAATAAAGAGAACGAATAAAAAGAAATAAATGTATGTGAGGTATAAGTTTTGAACAGGTTTATTCTATCCTACCTGACAGCTCAATGTCCTAAATAAACTAGGTGATTGTGTGTATAAATACTCAGGAAGACAATGAAAACAAAAGCCATCCCTGAACTATTTGAATCATCACTAATCAGTTGCAGTTTTACATGTGGTTGCATAAATAGAAGTGAAACTAAATATCATTCATTTTTATCATATTACTCAGTAGTATCAAGCTGGTTCAAATGAAGACTGCAGCCAATATGTTTTATTGCTCAAAAGAGAAAACATTAAATGGTTAAGCTACTTGATTATTTGCCAGCTAAAACAGTTTGGTTCATTTATTGGTACCAAGTTCTAAAGAATAGATTCTTAAACTTGAAGGTTTAATAATAAAACTTCAACAAAGTCAGGAACCACCTCCAAAAATACTTACTGGTCTGCTTCTAGGGTCTATGTTGAATGATAAGCAAATCAATCAATCAATCAATATGGGAAGAATGAATGATCTCTTTCAATTATGTCTAGAAATAAAGGAATGGCCATAAGGACCAAACTTGTTTGTATTACTGTGGTTGAAAGATCTTTAGTTCCTTATCTATAATTCACTCATAGTATTTTTCATGCCAGAATGTTTTGACTGGGATAGAACACATAATAGAGAAGCATAGTCCCTGAGTTCCTAATGTTTGTTGTTATCGCTAATAATCATAATCATAGTTGTAGGATAAAGATAAACAGATCAACATAAAACAAGTCTTAAGTTCTAATAAAAATAAAGTACAGTGAGAGTGAGATAGTACCTTGAGATTTGGCAGAAATATATTTTCTATTTTTATGATCACAATATGACTGATTGCATGATTTTAAGATCTTTATTTTATTAACTTAACAGGCATAGCCTTTGTCAAACATTGGAGAGGGAATACAGAGAAGAAACAGGCAAATTCTCTGCTCCCAGGGATGTTATGGATGAGTTTGGAAAAGAAATAGTAATCCAACAATAGCTGGGATATGTACAAAAATTGGTAACTATGACAAATTTGTTTCATATCTGGTACATATCAATCCATTTTTATGGTGGCTGACACCCACAATCTCCTGGAGATGGATAATAGTGGCTCTGTTATGCTTACTGCTATAACTCTTTAATCAATCACCCAGAATACAAGAGACATTGTAAGGACTTAGAGAGTAAACCTAATGTATTCCAGTGGCAATACCTTGACTCAGGCTAGTCATCAAACTAAATCTACTGTTCCCTCAATTACACGGATCATTGCTTTGACTCTCCATCTGGCTATAGTGGTGGGAACCTTACTGTAGAATAAGATAAAATCAGATGTAGTCATTTTTAAGATGCATGAAAAGATATTTTTCTTATATGCCATAAAATCTGGTTTAATTTTCTAGAACAAAATAAAACAGCAAAAGAAAAATATACATTTAAAAAAATCATGACATTATGATAACCCATAAAGCGTAATATGTAAAATATACATTGTACTTCAAGTAAAATGGTAATTGTAGAGAATAACAAGATTTTACTTATATAATAATGCTATTTTTTGTTTCAGTACTTGTTTTATTATTTATTATTATTTTTATTTATTATTATTATTATTAATTGGTGCATTGTATTCATACATTGTTATGAGGTACAGACTGGTAGAGGCATACATGCACACAGGTCTCATTTAACCATTTTCTGATTCCCACCCCATTCCTCCCCCCTCTCCCCTGCTTCTCATGTTCAGTTTAGTGAATGACTTTGATATGTTTGTGAATGTACATCCTGTGCATTAGGGTGTTTCCTCCCCCTTCCTATTACCTTCAGATAGGTCACCTTCTTTGCTTATGTGGGGTTTTCCTTCTGTGTCTAGAGTCCCTCCTATGACCCACTTTCTCCCTATATTTGACAAATTAGGGAGAGCATTCCATTTTTTACTTTTGTGCCTGACTAATTTCACTCAACATGTTTTCCAGGTTCCTCCATTTTCCTGCAAATGACATGATTTTGTTCTTCTCAATGGCTAAGTAAAATTCCATTGTGTACTATCCCATAGTTTGGTAATCTATTCATTTTTTGATAGACACCTTGGTTGGTTCCATAGTTTGGCAAATGTGAATTGTGCAGCTATAAATATAGATACACATGCATTAATCTGGTAGTTTGGTTTCCATTCTTTTGGGTAGATACTCAGAGGTGGTATTGCTGGATCATATCGTTCCCATTCATCTAAAGGCCCTCTATACTGTTTTCCAAAGTGGTTGCACTAATCTACAATCCCACCAACAATGTTTTAGAGCTTCTACTTCTCCATATCCTCTCCAACACTTGTTGTTGTTCGGGTTTTTAATGATTGCCATTCTAATTGATGTTAGGTGAAATCTCAGGTTAGTTTTGATTTGCTTCTCTCTGATTGCTAATGATGTTGAACATTTCCTCAGATATTTATTGGCCATTTGTATTTCTTCCTTTGTTAATTGTCTATTTAGTTTGCCCATTTTTTGATTGTGTTATTTGTTTTCTTAGTGGTAGGGTTCTTGAGTTCTCTATATTCTGGATATCAGTCCCCTATTGGAGGAATAGTTGGTAAAAATTTTCTCCCATTCTGTTGGCTCTCTGTTGAGGTTCTTGATAGTTTCCTTTGCTGCACAGAAGCTTTTCAGTTTAATGCAATCCCACATATTGATCTTCCTTTGAATTGCTTGTGCCTTTGTGGTCTTGTTGAGAACGTTTTTACCTGTGCCTATGTGTATATTGGAATGTTGAACCTATGGCATCTTCAAGTAGCTGCAAAGTCTCTGGTCTGACTTCCAGGTCTTTGATCCATTTGAATTGAATCTTGTGCAGAGTGAGAAAGTGGGGTTTATTTCCAATTTTCTGCATATGGTTAACCAGTTTTACTAACACTATTTGTTGAAGAGGTTATATTTTTTCCAGTGTATGCCTTTTGGTCTCTTGTCAAAAGGGTGTAAGTGTGTGAATTTGTTTCTGAGTCTTCTATTCTGCTCCACTGGTCTATGTGTCTTCTTTTGTTTCAGTACCATGCTGTTTTTATTACTGTGGCTTTGCAGTATAGTTTGAAGTCAGGTATTGTGATACCTCCTGCATGATTCTTGTTGCTGAGAACTATTTTGGCTATTCTGTGCTTTTTGTTTTTCCAAATGAATTTAATGACTGATTTGTCTATGTCGGTAAGGAATGACCTTGGTAATTTAATGGGTATCACATTGAATCTGTAGATCACTTTTGGAAGAATGGCCATTTTGATGATATTTATTCTGTCTATCCAAGAGCATGGAAGATCTTTCCATCTTCTAGGGTCTTCTTCAATTTCTTTCTTCAATGTTTTATAATTTTCCTTGTAGAGGTCTTTTACCTCATTGATTAGGTTTATTCCTAAGTATTTTATTTTTTGAGGTGATATTGTGAGTGGAAATGTTTTCTGTATTTCTATTTTAGTGGCTTTTTGGTTGGCATACAGGAAAACTTCTGATTTTTTAGGATTGATTTTGTATCCAGACACTGCTGAATTTGTTGACCAGTTCTATAAGCCTTTTGGTTGAGTTTGTTGGGTCTTCTAAGTATAGTACCATGTCATCAGCAAAAAGGGACACTTTTAGTTCTTTCCTTCCTATTTGTACTCCTTTGATTTCCTTCTCTTGCCTTATTGCTCTGGCTAGAGTATCCATAGACACCCTTGTCTTGTTCCTGTTTTTAGTGGGAACTCCTGCAGTTTTTCCCTATTTAATATGATGTTGGCTGTAGGCCTATTGTATATTGCCTTTATGATGTTGAGGTATGTTCCTTCTCTGCAGTGCTTTTAGCATGAATGTGTGTTGGATTTTGCTGAATGCTTTTTCAGCATCTATTGAAATGATCATGTGATTTTTGTCTTTGGATCTGCTTATATGGTGAATTACATGGATTGTTTTTTGTATATTAAACCAGCCTTGCATCCCTGGGATGAACCCAACTTGGTCATGGTGTATAATTTTCTTGATGTGGTTTTGAATGGGTGTTGCTAGTATCTTGTTTAGGAGTTTTGCATCTAAGTTCATCAATGATATAGGCCTATAGTTTTCTTTTCTTGAGCTGTCTTTATTTGGCTTGGGTATTAATGTGATGTTGGTTTCATAGAATGTGTTTGGGAGAGTCCTGTTTCTATTTTCTCACTCTCAGTAGTATCTTATTTTGGAGGTATATATTTACCTCTAAAATATATTTACCTCTAAGTATGCCTTGCATTGAATAGCCTCTACCATAAGATTATTCTCTGTTCTCTGTTGTGTTTTTATCACCCTTTGAGATTAGCCTTGAGAACTGTGTCTACTGTCACCCCACTTTTGTTCTACCTGTAGATCATCTGCTGCAGTTATTCTAGGGCTCCTTCTGTCCACTGCAATGGTGGCATGAGTGGGTTTCAGGTGTTAAGGTCTGGGATACTGTCTGTTGCTTCCATTGTAGGGATTTGGGTCAGAGGCATGAGCAGAACAGATCATGTTCTATGCATTTTTAAACCTCAGTGTACATGGTGTTGGATGATTTGTTGTATCAGCTGTGATTCCTTTATCCTTGGTGTCTGGGAAGTCCTTTCTGGTGGTTCACCTCTCTGGTCCAATCTCAACAGGAGAGATTTAGAGGTCTTAGTTATTATATACAAGGGCAAGTTGTTTTGTATTCAATAGTGAAGATTGGATGAAGGCTGAGAAGCTGGAGTGATGGGTGTAGAGAGAGGGTAAAGTAGGGGACATAATCAAGTAGAATGAGAGCTTGACTGTGGTGGGGTAATATATGGTAGAGGTTAGAGATAGTGAATATGTATGGGAATTCTAGCCGTCGATGTCAGGTATTTAGTCATTGTGATGTGAAATGGATTTAGTATAAGACAAAGAGAAGAAAGAAAAAAGAAAAAAAAGATTGAAGAAAAGAGAGTAGGTAGGAAAGAGTGGAGGAAGGATTGAGTGCTGTTCTGGGTCTGGAGGGAGAGGTGAGCTGAGCTGAGCTGCTGCTGCTGCTGCTGCCGTAGGGTCCAGTAGTGCATCTGCTCATTTAGATCTCTGTTGAATTTGTAGCAGGATGTCATCTGCTTAGAATGTGGAGATCTGCAGCCACTTATCCTGTATCAGGTCTCTATGGCTTCTTTACAGGAGGCCTTCAAATGCTGCAGTGCTAGCAGACTAGGCATTGTGCACATAGTCATATAATAATATTATAATTTACTGAACTATTTATTAGCATCTATAACTGAGATGTCAGTTATTCTCTATATTTCAAGAGGTGAGCATATGGAAATCTGAATGAGGAAAGAAAGGAGGAAAAGTCAAGGAGTTGAGCAAAGGACCTGAATAGATTATTTCTTACTAGAAGACATGTGCTGGGCATGGTGGTGCATGCCTGTAATCTCAGTACTCAGGAGAATGAGACAAAAAAATCAGACTCAGCAACTTAGCATGGGCTTCAACCACTTAGTGAGACCCTATTTCAAAATAAAAAAATAAATTATGGCAGGAGGTATAGCTCAGAGATAGAATGCTCCTGATTTTAATTGCTCCTGAGTTTAATACTCAGTACTGCAACAACAACAACAACAACAACAACAACAACAACAACAACAACAACATACAAATGGCCTCCAGGTAAATGAAACAATGTTTAACATCATTAATTATCAGACAAATCAAAACTACAATGAGATCTTACTTCTTATAGTGGCTGTTATCAAATAGACACAAAAGGATATAGAGAAAAAGGATTCTTTACACAGTGTATATTTTATAATGCTGCTTCTGGGCACATAGCCAGAGGAAATTAAATCAGAATCTCATCTACCTGCCCTCCATATTCAATGCAATTTTTTTTTTTTACAATAGCAAGGTATGAATTCAACAGTGTCTATCAATGTATGAATGGATAAAGTGATATATATATATATATATATATATACTTATATGTATCATTTTATATTATATATCATCTATCTACATGCATTGGAGTATCATTCAGTATTAAAAAATGAGAAATCCTGCTCTTTGTGACAAAACGGATGAACCTAGAAGATTTTAGGCAAGTGAAATAAGCCAAGTATAGCCAGGCATGGTGGCCAGTGCTTCTCATGCCAGTACTTGGGAGGCTGAAACAGGAGATAGCACGTTTGTGGCTAGCCTCAGCAACTTAGTGAGACTCTGTTTCAAAATAAAAAGAATAGTAATAATAAAATAGAGCTGAGGGTGTAGATAAGTGAGCATAATTGAAGATAAATAAGCTAAAAGATACAGCTTGGAGAATCTCTCAGAACAGACCTGTAAAAGACAAAGAGAAGATTAAAATCAAACTTATCCTGAATTTTCAATTTCTACATAGCAAATGATCAAGAAGAAAAAAAGTGCTTTATAGATGAAGAATATATAAAAATAGTTGTAGAATTAAAACTACAGAGCCGGGCGTGGTGGCGCACGCTTGTAATCCGAGCATTTGGGAGCTGAGACCTGAGGATCCGGGTTCGCGGCCAGCCTCAGCTACCTAGTGAGGCACTCCGCAACTTAGTGAGACCCGGTTTCAAAATAAAGAATAAAAAATAGGGCTGGGGGTATAGCTCGGAGGTAGAATGCCCCTGAGTTCAATCCCCAGTACCACAAAAAAAAAATAATAATAAAAAAATAAAACTACAGACCTGAACTAAATTTGCTTCTTAATACAGAAAAGATATTTTGTGAACAGAATGAATGAAAAAGACTACTTCAGACATGTAATACAGTGGTAGAATGCCCTTGAGTTCAATCCCAGTAACACCACACACACACACACACACACACACACACACACACACACACACACAGTCAAGCATAGCATATGAGAACAAATACAATACTTCAAGATCTCACTTACATTTGAAACCTATAAGGGTCAAATCTACAAAAGCACAGTGTAGAATGATGGTTTCCAGAGGGTGGGAAAAGGGAGAAAAGAGCATATATTGGTTAAGACTTTATGGGTAGTAAAATATTTGAGGCTTTTCAAATGTTAGTGAATGTCAACACATTACTCTGACATATGAATATATTTAAATCTATGAATAGTTCTTAGATCAAAACTATTTAACTATTTTTTCTTTTTCTTTCCTTTTTTTATTGAACTCAGGGGCATTCTACCTCTGAGATATACCCCCAGCCCTATTTTTTATTCTTTATTTTGAAACAGGATCTCACTAAGTTGCAGAGAGCCTCACTAAGTAGCTGAGGCTGGCTGCAAACCGGGATCCTCTGGTCTCAGCCTCCTGAGTACTGGGATTACAAGTGTGTGCCACCACACCCGGCTCCAAAACTATTTTTCAATGCTTTAAACATTTTACTTTATTGTCTTCTTCAACCACCCTTTATCAAAGATATGTGGGATTGTAATTGAATTCTCATTTCTGTTAAATTTTCCCTTTCTAGAATCATTTATAATTATCTTTTCATCAATGAATTTTAATATTTCATCTCATGCGTCTGGAGTAGTTTTTCTCATTCACTTTGTTCACAAAATATGTTTTCTGTATGAGGAATCAAATTTAGTGCAGGTCTGTAGTTTTAATTCTACAACTATTTTTTATATATTCTTCATTTATAAAGCACTTTTTTCTTCTTGATCATTTGCTATGTAGAAATTGAAAATTCAGGATAAGTTTGTATTTAATCTTCTCTTTTTCAGCTCTATTCTGAGAGATTCTCCAAGCTTTACTTTTTAGCTTATCTTCAACTATGTTCACTTATCTAGGCTACTAAATGAGACTTTTATTTCAATAATTACATTTTTATCTTCATGATTTCCCACTGAATTCTTATTTTGACTTGCACAATCTTTCAAATACTTCTGAGAACATAACTTGTATGTATTTTAACTATGCTTTTTTCTTACTCTACCAAATATCTCTCCTTGGATTTGGGTTTTTTTGCTCTTTGGGTTTTTAGCTTCTGTGTTATAGTGTTGGGTGAGTCCTGCTTGTCTATCTGCCTCTGTATTCAACATGACCTCTTTTTCGTCTGGAGGTGGTGCAGGCATCTGATGATTGTGGGCGGAGAGTGGAAATGATTCCAAAGGGGCTACTCTTCTAGGCATAGGAGTTTCTGATTCCCCTGACTTTTGACAATCACCAAGGACTCTCTTCTTGCTTTATAATGCTGGCATCACTTTTTTGTAATCTCTAGTGATTTTCAATGAATTGATGTCTGATTGCAGCTTGTGCTCAGTTTACCATTTTAACCCATATTATCATTAGTTATTATAAACATTTATAATTCATAATCAGATTATAGAAATCATATATTACAAAATAATTGCTAGATTTGATATGATATGGAAAATGGTTCCTTAAAATTTTGTGTAGAGCTAAGGTATGTGAAAGATTCATTTTCTAATTTAGAGTAAGGAATGTCTCCAAATTTCAAAAAGTATCTTAATTATGTTTTTATGTTATAAGAATATATAGTTTTTTAGTTAAGGTAAAAAAGGTATTTTAAATAATTTTT
This sequence comes from Graphiurus murinus, assembly GCA_004027655.1. Classification (NCBI taxonomy): domain Eukaryota; kingdom Metazoa; phylum Chordata; class Mammalia; order Rodentia; family Gliridae; genus Graphiurus; species Graphiurus murinus. The sequence continues at coordinate 21,685 of PVLC010017077.1, forward strand.
TATTTTCTCCATTTCAATGTTTGAATATGTGACAATGCTCTCATTTTACAATGCTGTATATTATTCTAGATATTATATTTCTAATGCTAAATAAATATGAACGTATTTTAAGAATATTTAGAAAATATCTGAATGTTTATTTTCAAAATATTATCAGCCATTATCTATGTGTGGTAAGACTATGGATTATGCATTTGTGTTTTCTTCTTTATTTTCTAAATTTCCTACAACAACATGTGTTACTTTACTACCAGAAAAAATATTATTTAGGTAGTTCCCCATAAACTGCAAGTTTTTAGAACTCCTTAGCAATTACTGTGCCTTTTCATCAAACACTTATAAAACAGTCACTCCCTTCCTCAGATCAAGTCTGATGTATGAGCTGCATTCTCAAAATTAGCACATTAAATTGACAACATAGTGAATGAGGCTGTAAGTGCATAGATTTCATTAATATTCTCTCTCTCTTTGGGTTTTATTTGCTTTGTTCTCTTCCATAGTTACTAGCTGATTAATCTACAGTGCTAGTTGGCTTTGTTTCAAAGGCTGAGTTATTAAACAGAAAGAAGTAATGAATGATTTCCATCAGAGTCCACTCACAAACCACATTAGGTCCCCACTGTGCTCACAACAGTTCTCTGCATTACTCATGATCCATTATAAAGGCTCAGGGTTTTAAAATATGTATACAAATACTGTTCTTCTACCAAAGAACCCTCCTTTTCCTCTGATGCCCTACAATGAATGTAGGATTTTTCTATAATGATTCTCTACTTCTATAAATGCTAAGACACCTTAAGAATGTAGCTTTGATCATAACCTTCTTGTCTATGTGAATTTTTATACTAAAATGTTTAGCATCCTACTCATCTTGTATATCTTTCCTGTGCATATCCAACACATCATCATGTCCCAAAGCTCATGCCCCTAGAGCATCATCTAAATCCATTCCATGTTTTTTTATTCCTAGTGACACTGCTTCTGCTCAGTACCATGCCACCTTCCACTTTTCTTGACAGTTTCAATAGCCTCCTCATTAATTTCTCCAGTTTTACTATCACTACCCTTTTCTTTGTATTTTATAAAAAGTGTCTTTTCTAAAACATGTTATGGTTATGATTTGTAATCTTAATGTAATTTAATCTTAATGACTCATGTAACTACACATTTTCTGTAGAACAAAATCCCAGAAATTTGAAAGGTAATCAATATTTCCTACAAATTTACATCAACTTATTTTTTCTAGCCTGAACCCTATCATCCTTCCCCAAGCTGATTTATTCTATATGGCAACTACAAGGCATAATGGGTTTATTTCTTAGCTCATACCATGTCTGACTTTCATATTCTGTCCATCAAACATGTAATGAATGAAATGTCAAAGTCAATTTCGTTGTTCAATCACAATAGAAATATGCTTAAATTATAAAAGAAAAAAAAACTGCAATGAAATTTTTCCATTCTGAAAAGGCAGGGTTATTCCCCTTCAATTTATTTTTATTAAGTAAAATATCTAGCATAGTTGGAAACTTAATCTTTAGAAGACCAGCTATAATGCCAGGTTTTTCTTTTTCCAAAATCTATTTGAAAGAATAAAGGAAACAACAAACCCAAAACTTGTGAGGCCAAGATACTGGAAAGAGAGAAAATGCAATTACACTGAATTAATAACAGAACAGTAGTAATGGAAACCAGAAGACATCCCATGTCTACTGGTATAGCATCTTTAATATGTTAAAACAGAATAAATGTCAAATAAAATATTTATTCCCAGTAAAAATATTATTCAAATATGAAGGCAAAATTAAGTCATTTTTAGGCAACAAATGAACATGTAGGTCAAGAGGTACTGAGAGTGTGTGCACCACAGCCTTTCAAAAACTTAATCTTGAAACCGCTATCATATCCCTTCTGCTGCATTCTGTTCCTCAGAAGTAACTAACTACACCCAGTTCATTATTAAGAGGCAGAAATTATATAAAAAATACTAAGGTACTGTAGATTCTGCTAAACGAAGTATTAATTTTTGATTCTTAGTGTAGCAAGTTCTTAAAAGAGAAACTTTCACATGGTAAGGGTGGTGACAATTATTTTCATAACATTAATAAGACATTTGCTTTTTTCTCTCATTTTCTTAAAAACATACAGTGGCATTTTCCAGAAGTAACAAGACATGATATCATTATTACTGTGATAACTAATATTAAAAATATGTAGCTGTGTTCTTTGTTTTAAAACTTTTTCAGCTTTGCTTTCTGACTACCTGTATATATGTTATCAAAAGTTATTTGGGATCCCCAATAATTTGCAAGAATATAAGGGAATCCTAGAAAATATTTTAATCTAAGACTTAGGATAAAAATCATTAAACAAATGTAAAAGAAAAATATCTATAAATAATAGAAAGGAATAACAAAAATTTTTAAAATACTGTATCATTCAATGAGAAAGCAAAAATGAGAAAGAAGTAATGAAGAGTTGATAGAATGTAGCTAGGCTATTTAAATTAAAATATACTAGTAAATATAATCATAGTTACATGTGTTATAAATCTCACAAATACAATGTGGACTAAAAAAAGGCAAGAAAATCAGACATGATCTATGATTCCACATGTGAGAAATTAAAAAAGCAAGCAAAACTTATGTATTATGCTGAAAGTGCAAATAGTTATTGTCTTTGGGGTGGATAACAGCCAGCCAGGGCATCTATAGAAGATTCTATATGCTGGTAATATTCAATTTCCTTATTCCTTTGGGTGGCCTATGTGGATAAATTCACTGTGTAAAAAATTACCCTAAGCTGAAAATTCATGTATATACTTTTCTATATCTTTATTACTTTTACATTAAAAAAGTCTGCTTAAAGAAAAGAGAAGGTAACCTGGATCTGGTTACTATAGCTTAAAACTTATCCATTGCTTTACCTCTGTGCAGTAAAAAGATATACTATTTCATTTGAAGTATTGGTTCAGTATGTTGCTTCTGAATTTCCATGCATACTGATTTAAAAAAAAGCACTCTAAAAATTAATTCTACTTTTATGAAATTTTCTTTAACTTCTGTTTAATTCTCTCAATCAAATCCAAGCTGCAGCAGCACAAGTTTAATGCAGTGTAGAGCAGATGGCCTAACCTTTGCTGAAGTTCCAAGGCAAATTTGCAAAGATTGTTTCCAATGTAGTTCAAATATTCACCATCCATTTAAAGATTCTTTTTGCTTAAAACTTCTAGGAATGTCGTCACTTAGCTAGAAAGCATGATTTTCTATGAGGAAACTCAGGTCCAGAAAGTTTAAGCGAGTGAGTTATTTAACACATCTGGTTGGCTACTTCCTTTCTTCATTTCTCTCATAAAAGTCCCCCTGGTCAACTCGATCTGGTTTCCTCTCTTGTGAGTTAATTCATGTTCTAGTCAGCATTCTTACATAATCTAAAGACCTGACCATGTAACTTAGAGGAAAGATTTATTTTCTTATGGTTTTGGGCTCAGTTCATGGGAGGCTGGAGACAGCATATCTCAAGGCATGGCGGCAGGAGGTGGACAGAGAGAGAGAGAGAGAGAGAGAGAGAGAGAGAGAGAGAGAGAGAGAGAGAGAGACAGAGAGAGGGCGCGCACATGGGCTGTACTCCTCACATCATGGAGGTCACAAAAAAGAGTGAAGGGAAGAGGAACCATATATAATCCCCAAGGCCAATTCTCCCAGGGACCATCACTCCAGCCATACCTACATAAACTCATTACAAAGAGCTTATCCACTGGGATTACAACCCTAATAACTCAACTATATTGACCCTGAATATTGATAAATGAGCTCTTTAGGGGACATTTTAAATCTAACTATAACAATATGCAATTTCTTTACTACTGGAAAAATGCAGATTACATATTGGTTTTGTGTTGCTGCTGTGGTATTTATTTTGCTCTCACTACTCTGTGTTCTTTTGGATTAGTGACTGTCTCACTTTTTTTTCCCCTTCAAAAATCAGGGATGCCATGTACCACCTGCACACCTATAATCCCAGTATTTGGGAGGCTGAGACAGGAGGATTGCAGGTTTGAGACCAGCCTAGCGATTTAGAGAGACCATGTTTCAAAATAAGAAATAAAAAGAGGTAGGAGTGTAGCTTAAAGGTAGAATCCCCCTGGGTTTAATCACCAGCACAAACAAAACAAAGCAAAACAAAGCCAGAGATCTATTTTTGTTCCTTCACTCAGTAATATACTATTCATTCCATATAAAGTTATTGAGGTACCAGACAAAGAAAAAAAGCCCCTCCTTCCATATACCAGAGCCTAACCTAAATTAATTAATGGATGAGTAAGAAAATAAAATACTGTATATTATATGTTATATCGTAACAAATCTTTTGTGGAAAAATATGAATGTTTAATTTTCAGTTACAGTGATGTTCATGCTGCTTCTAGATCTCTGGGCTTGTGTGGAGGCCCCTTTTGGAACTACTGGTATGAAAGGCAGTTCAACACTGGCTTCACTCACAACTTTTATCTCTTCCATGTAAAATGGTACTATGTAAAGTCCACTGGAACAAAGCACTCTATAAATAAGAACAAATCTACCACATGTTTTGGGGTTCAGATTTTCAGAGGGATGAATAATGTTTCTAGTTATAGGCTGCAGATGCCCATATTAGTCAAATACATTTTGTATTTTATGTATCTGTTCCATAATCATAGGATGTATATAAGCAAGAAAGTTTGTTGTGTTGAGAAGGACAATGTAACCCTCATTTGCTTGACTCTAATGATTGTTCCATGACCTTATGAGACAACAGTGTTCCCTGTGTGCATTTGTCTCTATATAAGTAACAGAATCATCTGATGATTAAGAGTATGACTTATCTTTAACAATGATCTACTTTCATGCTCCTTAGCCATATGGAAACAGGTCAGCACTCTCATTCTGAGCACTTAACTTTCATCAGTAAGTGCTGGCTTATTTCAATTAACTTATCTCACTAACCTGGAGGTGCCACCATTACATGTATGAAAGGAAAAAAAATTACTTGAAAGAGAATTAATGTATTTTTAAAAGGGAAGCTGTCAGAGACAGAGGGAAAGATTCATTTTTACCCGAGTCTAATTGAATCAGAGCTGAGAACAGCTTCCATGGTTCATGACAATCATATCATTGGTGATGATGTAAAGGCTACTAAATGCTCAGGGTTCAGTAGTTTTTATTCTGTTTCATTAAGTTTTTGGAGGAAGTAAGTTGCTGTTACATTTTATGATTGTTTAAAAATTTAAATAATTTTATTATTGCGTTGCAATTATACAACGCAGAATCAAAATGATACATCTTTATATGCACACAGCACTTGGTGTGACTCCCTCCCTGGCCCACCCTGCTTCCCATTCCTCCGTCCCCCCAGATGTCAGGAAAATTGGTTGTGATACTTTCATACGTGAACATAACATTACTTGATCTGTTCCCTTTCTCAAGCCTCCTACACCTCACTCCTCTTCTCCCCCACCCCTTCCTGCTCTTCTACTGGTTGCTCTCCTCTTTTAACTGAAGTCCCTTTTCTTTCCTATTTCCTCTCTTGCTTCCACATATATAAGAAAACATATGACTCTTCAGTTTCTGAGACTGGCTGATCTCACTTAGCATAATGTTCTCAAAAGACTAGGAATGGAACCACCATATGTCACAACTATGTCACTGCTTGGTATCTTTCTAAAATAATTAAAGTTAGTATTATAGCAATACTTACATGTCCATGTTTATAGAAGCACAATTCATAATAGACAACTTACAGAACCAACCTAGAGTCCATCAACAGATGAATGGAAAAAGAAAATGTGCAACGTACACACAAGTATCTATTATTTTTAGAAAAGTTAATATAGACTAGTCCAATTTTCCATGTTTCAAAAGAAACTGTGAATATTAAACAGGCATGAATATAGAGATGAGATTTTCCTTTGGAATACATTTCATATATTAATGTCAAAAATTATTGATGCATGTAGTAATTACCACAATTTATTTTGAAAAATATTACCTCTATTTAGTTTTAAAAAGTATAATTTACGATAGTATCCGATTTCTATTGGTACCAAGAACACTGAACTGAATTACTGAACACTTCTAAACAATTTCAAAGATTTAACAAACCAGGGGAAAAAATGACATGATAAAGAGGGTATAAAATTTAACAACCATGGTATTTACATTTGTACTTCAAGGGAATACAGACAGAAGCTTGTATTTTAAGTGGGCTTAAAATTCAAGAAATTCTCAGAAAAGCTGTTGCTAAAAAGGGATTTAGAAGGTGTGACTCTGCTGACTTTTGAAGTATTTAGTCAATTTGGGGCTATGTGAGGGACTCAACTTGCTGCAGAGCCTGAGTGGGGTCTCCAGATCAGCACCAACATTTCCTGGGAGCTTAGAAATGCAAATTCTCAAGCCCCACCCTAGATCCAATGAATCAAAACTTCTGATATCTGGGCCCAGAAATCTGTTTTCACATACCCTTCAATGATTTTCATGTTTAATTTTGAGAATTGTTCTACAATAGACTTGATGAAACTGTTCTACAATAGACTGTGGGTGGCAATATATTCCAGTAACATAACAATGTTTTGAACAGCTTCCTCAAGAAGTCTTTAGATTTACTAAAATCACTTTTATTTTTATGGTACTAGGAATTGAACTCAGGGGCATTCTACCTCTGAGCTACACCTCTAGTTTTTTTTTTTTTTTTTTTTACTTTTGAAACAGGATCTTGTTAGGTTGCTGAAAGTCTTGCTACATGCTGAAGTTGTCCTTGAACTTTGATCCTCCTGTCTCAGCCTCCCAAGTACTGAGAATACAGTCATGCACCACCACACCTGGCTGTTAAAATCATTCTGAAAAATGTCCAAGGAATACTGTGACCCCATGGCTCACCTAAATATCCACTCAGCTTTCTGTAAAAATTTTCAACTGTAAAAATTATCTTGAAAATTGGCTCTTTCATTTTGTTTTCTTCATCTTCTATAATGGGATCAAGACCTTCACAGTAGTTTCACTACTTTTAAGATGTTTAATAAATAAAACTTCTAAATTTTTTTGGAAAGGAGGCAAAATAATTTTAATAAAATATTCAGTATATGTTTTGGAAGGAATGTGGAAGGACTCCTTTCTCTAAGGTTGGTCAACTAGAATGGAATTTCAAAAACTTGTTTTTCAGCTTCCATCAGTTGCCAATACAATAAAGCCCAACACTGTATTAATGAAATATAATGATCAAATCTAATAAGTTATAAAAATTATTTCACCCATTTTTTAAAAAATACTTTGTTTCTTTAAGAAAATATATACTTAGGTGAACATGTGACTCAAATCTTCTTGGGCTAATATGAGACCAACCTCTTATACTAATAAGAAACAATGCTAATTTTGTTAGCTTATAAAGTTAGGGAGAAAAATTGCAACTCTGTAATATATTTTTGCTTTTCCCAACCTTTTTGAAGTCTAGCTCTGCGGGATGAAACCCAAACTATTTTGGTACTTTGATTCATGCACATTATTTGAAGTCCTTTTTTGTCCTGCATAATATAGGCTGAGTCATGAATATGAGGTGAGGCCCCCACTCTATTGACTGCACTGGTGACAGAAAGAGAATAAAAAAGGAAACTACCTTGAGAACTTGGTCAAGGGCTTAGTCAAGGCATAAAAACATCAGCTAATTTCTCACCATAATATTTATAACATATATAAACAAGTAGATGGTAACTATGGTTATTTAAAGTGATGTATTTTCACTAGGTTTTATAGTTAAATATTGAATCTCTAATTAATTAAAATATAAGTAATTAAATTTCATGATAGCAGTAAAGGGTATAGGGGACGGTGAGTAGCACTTTCTGAAATATATCATTTTATGGTGAAAAAGCACTTGCTATACTGAAGAAAATCACATGGAAATTGACTTGGAACAATCTTGAAAAAGTTCAGAAGTTCAAGGTTTTAATATTGGATTTTATATACTGAACATAGTCATTTTAGATTTCAAGATAAACTGAAATCTTACAGAAATAAAAACGAGGAATAGCTTTAAAAGTCTGCTTGAACATAGGAAGCCCCCCTTTCCAAAAGTTTTATTTCTTCTTGATTTAACTATGAATAGATTAATTAGCAATTGGATACAGAAGCTTTGTTCTTTTAGTAATTACATTTCCCTGATCATGAAACTGTCCTGCCATTGCAGAGCTCTGGCCTCATTAAATGACTGCTCCTCAGTTCTCATCTCTGGGGCTCTGAGTCCTTGCAAATTACTTGGATTAGTATTTTGGGCAAATCACTGTTAATATTCATTAAGTGCTCAAATAATGTCACAAGGATCTGTGGAAATTAAATTGTATTGAATAAAGGACCAATGAAGCAAATTTTAATTTGTACAAGAAAATCCTCCTCATGTGCCTGCTAAATATCTTTTTTCTTTTTTTTAAAGTAATGAACACTTTTAAAGAATCATCATACTCTTACCCTCTTGGAGAAAGAAAATTATTATGTGACTGAATGTGAAGAGCAACATGGGTCATTAAATTACAGTGCATTTTAGCTCCTTAGGTTGACTTCTGATTGTAGCAAGTACCTCTTACTGATTCCTTTAATACTTAAGGAGTATTTAATTAGTAATCAGTAAATATAGAAATAGATTCATTTAACTGATAAAACTAAAATAATCTGTGGCCTAGCAATTGTAATTTCTCTTTTTTTTTTTTTGAGAAGTTTGTAATCTTGATGAAAATATGGTATATGCATTGACCAACTAGTATTGTAACTAAAGGAGAAAATTCTGTTTTTAAATAATTTAACTTAAGGGTACTTAAATATATTTTGAGCAGTGGTTGAGGATCATGAGTCATGAGCTTAACATTGGTTGAGAGTTAATTTAACCAGGAGAATAAAAATGAGAAATTTAACATTTAAAAAATTTCTACAGTATTGTAGACATTGGGCGAAGTACATTTCCACAGATCTTTAATCCCTAAAACACTACTTTATTTATATAACTACTGTGCTTACAGGTTTGGGTCAACACTTCCTCTGACATCAAAAGTCCTCCACTATCTCGACCCAGCTTACTTTTCTAACTATCTCTGTCATATGCTGCTGCTACTCGCCTCATTTTTGCACAACGTGCACTACTGTATTTATGAGTCAAATCAAGCTGTTTTTCCTTATGTGATCACTTACCTATCTCTTCTTCTCCACTACTTAAAATATCCTCTAGTTATTCAAGGGCCCCTGCAGTTAATCCTTGTCCCAATTATGTACAAATTATATACAAATTCACAGGCATCTTCGTATTTGCAGAGTGACTGCTAAGGATCATTTTCAATAGTAGTTTTCATTATTTGACACTGAAAGGTAACAGAACAAAATTATCATTTTTATTAAATATCTAATATCTGCCTTTAAAATTAATATATTTTTAGAGTACTTTACAGCAAATTGAGCAGATAATACAGAATGTTCCATAACCAACTCTTCATTGCTCAGTTTACCCTGTTATTTCCATCTTGCATTACTGTGGTATAATTTGTTGCAATTGATAAACCAACATTGGTATATTATTATTATTAACTAAGTCTATAGCTTCCATTAGCATTCTCTTTGTGTTATACAGTTCCATGGGTTTTGACAAATTCATAATGCCATGTTTCTAGCATTGCAGTATCATATAGAATATAATCAATACTCTCAAATCTCCTGTGCTCCACATGTCCACCCCTACCCACTTCCCCAGATCCCTGGCGTCCACTCATCTTTCTATTGTCCCTATAGCTGTGTCTCTTTCTGAATATCATATTTAGAATCATACAGAATATAGCCTTTTCAAGCCAACTTTTTTTTTTTAGCAATATGCATTTAAGTTTCCCTGTGTGGCTTGATAGCTCATTACTTTTTACTGTTGAATAGTATTCGACTGCATGCATGCACCAGTTTGTTCATTACCTAGCAATGGACACCAGTTTAATTACCTACCAATGGACATGCTAGTTTCTTCCAGTTTCTGGTAACTGTAAAAAAAGTTGGTATAAACATGTGTAGGCAGGTTTTTGGATAAGATTTTCCCACACATTTACCTGGGTAAATACCTGGAACTGCTATTGTTGGATCCTATAGGAAGACTTTAACTTTGTGGAAAAAAAAAAAGTTGAACTCTTTTCCAAAGTGGCTGCACTATTTCCATTCCCACCAATGAATGAGTTTCTTTTGCTCTGGATTTTTATCAGCATTTGATATTAGCAGTGTTCCTTAAATTTAAAATTATAGCTATTTAAATAGATGTGTAGTAGTATATCATTGCTTTACTTTAAGTTGCCCTAATGAGCAACTTTGCATGTGCTTACGTGCTATCTGTCCTTCTTTTCTGGTGAGGCTTTTGCTTAGCTCTTTTGCCCATTACCCACCCCACCCCACCCTGTACTGGCAATTGAACCCAGGGGCACTTTACCATGGAAATATACCCTCACCCTTTTTATTTTTCATTTTGACTAAGCTGCCAACACTGGCCTCAAACTTGCAAACCTACTGTTTCAGCCTCCAGAATAGTTGAGAATACACATGTGTGCCACCATGCCTTGCTAGCCCATTAAAAAAAATGGATTGTTTCCTTATTGTTGAAGTTTAAACGTTCTTAGTATATTTTTAATACAAGTCCTTCATCAGATGTTTTTGTACTTTTTTCCCATTATGAGCCTTGTTTTTAAAAATTATCTTACAATGTTTTTCACAGAGCAGAAACATTAATTTTAATGAAATCCAACTTATTTTTTTTCATGAATCATGCTTATGATGTCATATCTAAAAACTCATTATCAAATTCAAGGGCCAATGGCAGATTTTAGCTTATGTTATTTTCCTGTAATTTTATAGTTTTGCATTTATATTTACTCCTTAATAAATTTTGAGTTGTTTTGTAAAACATGTGAGATCTCTGCATAAATTATTTTCTGCTTTTTGCTGCTTCTTATGAGCATGTCCAGTTGATCATTCGTTTAAAAGTCTGTACTTGAATTATCCTTTTGTCAAAGATGAGTTGACTGCCTTTAGTGAGTTTATCTCTAGGTGATTCTCTGTTCTTTTCCATTGATCTATGTGTCTTTTACTAATATGGTGTTTTGTTACAGTAGCTTAATAGCAAGTCTAAGTGTTGATTATTCTATTTCTTTTTTCTTCTTCAGTATTATGTTAGCTATTCTGGGTCTTCGCCTTTTCATATAAACTATTGAGTCAGTCAATATTCACAAAATCACTTGCTGGAATTTTGATTAGAATTGCCTTAAATCAATACATCAATTTGGGAAGAATTGACATCTTAACAAGCTATTGAATTCTGTTATTCATCAATGTAGGGTATCTTTCTATTCATTTATATAATTTTGCTTTCTTTCATCAGACTTACATACTTTTCCTCAAATGGATTTTATACAAATTTTGTAAGATAAATGCCTAAGCATTTAATTTTTGTGGTCAATGTAAATGGTACTGTGTTTTAAATTTCAAATTCTAATTGTGAATTGCTGGTATAGAGGGCAGCAATTAATTTTTGTAGATTGACCTTGTATCTGGAAACTACAGTCTAGTTGCTTATTAATTCTAGAAGGTTTTTGGCAGTTGTTTGGATTTTATACATAGGCAATCATGTCATCTGCAAATGGATGTTTACTCTTTTTTTTTTATATTATCTTATTTTATTTTTTGTGGTGCTGGGGACAGAACCCAGAAGCTCACACATTCTAAGCAAGTACTCTGCCACTGAACTATACACCCCAGCCCAAAAGCTAAATAATTTTGAACAATTATTGTTTGCATGTTGACATGGAAGAACCTAAATAGAACATATAACATAATTCTAGCTCAAGAGATTGATATCAAGTTATTGAGTCTTTGCTCTCACATTTTTTAAAAAATTTTTTATTGTAGTAATTCGTGCAATATAGCATACATCTTTGTTAAGTACAAGTTGTTAACAACATATTTGCACACAATTCTCATTTGACCCCTTCCCCAATTCCCATCCCATTCCCTCCCCTTCCCTCCCCCTGAGGTTCGCTTCAGTGAGTGACCTTGATATGATTGTGTAAGTACATCATGTGCTTTAGGGCGTCCCTCTGCCCCATGTGTCCACTACAATTAAATCAACTTTGTTGCTTATCGAGGATCTCTCCTTTTCATCTGGAGACCCTCCTATGCCCCATCTTCTCCCTAGCATCCACATATTAGGGAGGACATATGCTTCTTAACTCTTTGTGACTGACTAATCTCACTTAACATAATGTTTGCCAGTTGCATCCATTTCCCTGCAAAGAATATGATTTTATTCTTCTTTATGGTTGAGTAAAATTCCATTGTGTACATATCCCATAGTTTTGTAATCCATTCATCTGTGGTTGGACATCTTAGCTGCTTCCATAGTTTGGCTATTGTGAATTGAGCTGCTATAAACATAGATACACATGCATCGGTCTGATAATTTGGTTTCCATTCTATTGGGTATATACCCAGTAGTGGTATTGCTGGGTCATATGGTAGGTTCACTCCCATTCGTCTGAGGATCCTCCATACTGTTTTCCACAGCGGTTGCACAAGTTTGCAATCCCACCAACAATGTATTAGGGTTCCCACTTCTCCACACCCTCGCCAGCAGGTGTTGTTGTTCATGTTTTTTATGATTGCCATTCTGACTGGA
>PVLC010017078.1:0-34428 GCA_004027655.1 Graphiurus murinus
TTTTTTTTTTTTTTTTTTTTTTTTTTTTTTTTTTTGCGGTATTGGGGATGGAACCGGAACCTGGGAGCATTCTACCTCCGAGCTACAGTCCCAGCCCTATTTTTTATTTTTTATTCTTTATTTTGAAACAGGGTCTCACTAAGTTGCGGAGGGCCTCACTAAGCAGCCGAGGCTGGCCTCGAACCCAGATCCTCCAGTCTCAGCCTCCCAAATGCTGGAATTACAAGCGTGCACCACCACGCCCAGATCCTATTTTTTAATTCTTTATTTTGAAACAGGATCTCACTGTAGCTGAGGTTGACTGAGAACCTGGATCCTCTGGTCTCAGCCTCCCAAGTACTGGGATTACAAGCGTGTACCACCATACTGGCTACATTGTAAGAAATTTTTAAATGAAAGTAGTCTGTAGTATGATGGATTTCATTAAACTGTATTATGTGAAAGTTTTACTTTGCTCTCTTAGTTTACTTTGAAAATCTGTCAGCCTTGGTTAAGTTCCCACACAGTATATGGAGGGGTTGGGGGAGGGCCTGGTCACGTCACTCAGAAGTCAAGTGACAAGTCAGTTAGCTTCCACTTGTCCCTCCCTACACTCAGAAAATAGTGAATGCATTTGAAGCATCTCACCCATTGTATCGTGATCCTTCTATCAAATAGCTTTTTGTTTCATCTTTTTTCCAAGACTTGAGATAATGGACTTCAATTTCTGACTCCATCTCAACAAGATGTAGCACTTACCCTCAAAACTATGGTCTTGCCATTCCTGTCTCTCTTCTTTCTTTTTCATCACTGGTCAATCTGTATAGTTAAAAACTGACATATTAATTCCTTGCCAATAAATTTACACAGATATGATAGAAGTTAATCTCTAAAAATCCTGCTGTCTTCTGAAATAAGGACATTCATTCTGTACAAATAAGAAAAATGTTCTAAATGACTTCCTTTCCCTATTCCTCCCAACAGACCTTATAGCAGCTTAGTCTGAAACTTTAAGGGATGCAGAATAGACTTTCCACGCCTGATTCTTTTGGTGGTGCACACCTGTGATCCCAGTACTTGGCTGAGACATGAGGATCATAGGTTCAAGACCAATCTCAGCAACTTAGCAGGACTCCGTTTCAAAAAACCAAAACAAAACAAAAAAAATAAACCAAGAGTGGTGGCACACACTTATAATCCTAGTACTTGGGAGGCTGAGACTGGAAGGATCCCAGGTTCAAGGACAGGCTCAGCAATTTAGTGAGGCTCTCAGTAACCTAGTAAGACCCTGTTTCCAAATAAGAAATAAAATTGTTCTGGGGATATAGCTCAGAAGTAGAATGCCTCTGGGTTCAATTCTCAATACCACAAAAAATAAAAAATAGCCGGGCATGGTGGCACCCACCTGTAATCCCAGTACTTGAGAGACTGAGTCAGGATAATCACAGGTTTGAGGATAAGCCTCAACAAGTAGTGAAACTCTCAGCAACCTAGCAATACCCTGTTTGAGAAAATAAAAAATTGGGCCAGGGGGTATAGCTCATAGGTAGAATGCCCCTGGGTTCAATCCCCAGTACCACAAATAAAATAAAATAGGGCCAGGGGACGGACTATGGCTCAGAGGTAGAATGCCTCTGGGTTCAATCCCCAATACCACAAAATCAATAATAATAGTTACTATTATATATAATTATTATATGTTATTATTACTATTACTATTATTATTATTATTATTATTATTATTATTATTATTATTATTATTATTATTATTGGCCAGTAGGTAATTTAAGCTCAGAGAAAAATGAGTTACTCAATTTCAGTTTAAACATTATATTAGTATCAGGATTTAGAGTTCTTGAGAGTAGGTAATCTAGCAAATTGTTACATACCAGAAACATTCAAGTTATTATTTCTTTTAAAACTTCAAAAACCAAAAACATTAGATTTTTATTAAGAAGTTTCGTGATATATTGCTTGAAATTGGCTCTAACCAATAGAAATCTAGGAGCATCTAAGATATCAGAGGGATTTTTTTTTTTCACTAATAGGTAAATATCTGAGTAGGAAGACCACTGGAAATATATACATAGCTATCCCCCTATCCTTTAATAACCACAAAAGGATAAAATTAAGTGAAGTAAGCTCTTTTTCCCCCAGTATTTGGAGTTGATCTTATTTCTTGATTTTTAGAATTGTCTGAGAAAATGGTTTATCTTTTAGAGTACATTTGTAAATAATATCAGAAGGAAGTATTATAATTTTCAAGTAATTATTCGTAAGTGATATTTATGTTCTAGTCATATTTTCTTTGTCTTTTTTTTTTTTTTTTTTTTTTTTTTTTTTTTTTTTTTTTTTTTTTTTTTTTTTTTGCGGTCCTGGGGATTGAACTCAGGGGCATTCTACCTCTGAGCTATACCCCCAGCCCTATTTTTTATTCTTTATTTTGAAACCAAGTCTCACTAAGTTGCGGAGTGCCTCACTAGGTATCTGAGGCTGGCCGCAAACCTGGATCCTCCGGTCTCAGCCTCCCGAATGCTGGGATTACAAGCATGCGCCACCACGCCCGGCTTTCTAGTCATATTTTCTATTAACCATTACACATTGCTTATATATTTTGAATTCTCACTATAAATTGGAGATTTGGTTTATGTGAAATAGGAACACTGGCATTAATTCCTTGTTTTTGTTTGTCTACTTTTAAAGATTACTAGCACCCTGTAATAAAAGGCCTAAATTAAAATTAAATAGTAAAAGATGAGAATACAATGTTTTGTAAAGCAACATTTCTCATAAAATCTTCTAAATTAAAAGAACATTAATATGTCTCAGAAGTACATAGAGATAATTGGTGATCCTAATATTAATGAATGGGGCAGATTTTAGCCCATCTTCCAATAACCTTGTTATTATAATCTAGAACCATGAGGCAAATATACTTCTATTACTTATAATTTACCCAGTCTGTGATAGCTTGTTATAATAACAGAAAAGAGACTAAGACAATAAGGATGTGAGAAAACACACATTTTTATACACTAGTAGTAGGAATGCTTATTTGTACAAGTCCAGAATTCTTTACTTAAGTCCCTTTGACCAGCTATGTTTTAGAATTCAGAATTTTTTGGCTTTTTTTTTTTTTTTTTTTTTTTTTTTGGAGTACTGGGGATTGAACTCAGGGGCATTCTACCTCCGAGCTACACCCCTAGCCCTATTTTTTATTCTTTATTTTGAAACCAAGTCTCACTAAGTTGCGGAGTGCCTCACTAGGTAGCTGAGGCTGGCCGCGAACCCGGATCCTCCGGTCTCAGCCTCCCAAATGCTGGGATTACAAGCGTGCGCCACCACGCCCGGCTTTTTTTTGGCTTTTAGAAAGGTAAAAAGGACTTCCACTTCTGAGTAAGATGTATTTGGTGTTTCTTGAAGAAAAAAAAAATAAACAAAATACTTAAAATAATGGATCTTAGGACTTGGACATTACTCAATGGAAGATAGTGACTCCTGAAAGACAAGAAACAAACAACATAAAACCTAGGATTTCCGTTAAATTACTGCCTGGAGAAAGTTTTTGAGCCATGACTCAGAACAGAGAACCTGAAGCAGACCTCATCAGTCTGAGTCAAGGAGACAGAGCTAGGAATCTAGGTAAGACAAAAAGTGGCTGGAATCTGCAAGACAGTATTAGATAAGAAATACATACACACATAGCAAACTACTACAATCTACAGAAGACAATTTTGAGTATGCAATTGAGTACTGACTCACTTGGGTGAGGAAACTGCTTGATGTCAGAAAGAGTACCACCCAAAGGATTTTGTGGAATGGTGTCCCAGACTCATATCGAGTTAGAAATAATGCCTGTTCCGGCCAGCCAGCCTGGAGCACATTATAAGTCACAAGTCACAAGGTAGCATTAAGAGTGCTAAGTAAGGTCTTAACCTCAGTGGTGGTAGGAAAGACTAACCCTAGACTGCTACTTCAGTCCCACCAATAAAACCTAAAAACATCAAATGACTCCCAAGGATTTTAACCACATCCTAAACAATCCTGAATGATATACTAAGAATATAAAATATATCCATTACCCAAAAAGGTAGATTCATAATGTCAGGTGTTTAATCAGAAATTACCAAGCATGCAAAGAAGCAGGAAAATAGAAGTCATAAGGAGGAAAGGGAAAACATCCATTGAAACTAGGCCAAAAATGATACAGATGATAGAATTAGTAGACAAGGAAATTTAAAATTATTATAATTGTGTTCTATATGTTCAATAAGTGAGAGGAAAGATTGAACATGTTGAATAGAGTTGAATAGAGACAAGAAAGTTATAAAAGTCAATAGAACGTCTAAAGATTAAAACTGCAATATGTGAAATAAATGTACTAGATGAGATTAACAGCAGAATGGACATTGCAGAAGAAACAATTAATGAACTTAAATATATAGCAATAGAAGTTATTTCAAATCAGACATAGAAAAAAAAAAAGACTTGCCAGCTTGGGCATGGTGGCACATGCTTGTAATCCCAGTACTTGAGAGGCTGAGACAAGGAGGATCGCAGGTTCGAGGACAGCCTCATCAAGTAGTGAGACTCTCAGTGAACTATGGAACAACTTCAAGTGTCCAAATATACATAAAATTGGAATCCTGAAAGAAGCAGCAGCGGGGGGAATACAGAAAAAAGAATATTTGATGACACATAATAGAATTAGTTCCATTCCAGTAATGGCACAGCAGTGTCTATTAGATGACTTTTTCTGCCAATAACAATTTAAGCTCTTGACAACATGCGACAAATGTTGTTTAGAGAGCAACCAAAAGCAGATAGAAACTGTAGGTAACATAAACCTTGAAAGAAGGGAAGCAGACTAGGGGAGCTCTACATTTATAGCTAGCTTTTCCCTAGAACAGTTCTTGTCATGGAATACTGAGGAAAAGAACTTAAGCAGAAAGCAGCATTCTTGCTGGGATGAAAAAGACATCACAGTTCAGGATTATCGAATTAGCTGTAAATTTAGGCAGGAGTAGAAGGATCTCAGAAAGAAGATGAAGTACTTGGGAGGCTGAGACAGGAGGATTGCACGTTCAAGGACAGCCTAGTAAGACTCTCATCAACCTAGTGAGACCGTTTCAAAATAAGAATAAAATAGGGCTGGGGGTGTAGCTTGGAGAGGTAGACTGCCCCTGGGTTCAATCCCCAGAACTATACACACACCAAAAAAAAAAAAAAAAAGAAGATGAAACCTTAAGTGTTTACATATTTCTAAATTGCACATACACAGTGCTTCAAGAAACCCAGCAGAAAGCAACACCAGGACGACAAAAGTACTGAGCAGAGATTTCAGCAGCCACTTAGTGCTGAACTTTGACTATAAATCCTGCTACATTAGAGAGTACATAAATACTTTAGATTTTATGTTGAAACCAGCAAAAAAGCTATCATTTAAGACCAAGGGATTTCCCAAGGTGATGAGCAAAACAAATCCTCTCTGAAACAGCCAAAGCCCAAACTATCAGAGGATGAAGAAAGGAAATATAACTTTATAATCAAGAGAAAAAGAATCAGTAGAAGCAGACCTATGAATGACCCAGATGTCAGAATTGGCAGTTAAGGACTTTAAAATGGAAATTTAAAATATGTTAAAGGATTTAGAGGAAAAAATCAGCAGGTTGATTAAACATTTGGGGAACTGTCAGCATGGAAGTAAAAACTATGAAATAAAACTAAATATAAATCCCAGAGCTAAAAATCATATCTAAAATGAAAATTTCATTAGATGTCAACATGTTTAACACTGAGAAAAAGTATTATCACTAAATTTGAAGACAGTTCAATAGAAGTGATTATAGCCGAAACATAAGAGGCAAAATGGATTGAAAAGAAATGGAGAGCTCTTAGTGGCCCATGAAGCATCAAGAAGTGTTGTATGTGTGTGGGTATACATTTGGAGAACTTGATGGAGAAGAGAGAGAGTGGGGTCTGGGGGAAATTTGACCTAAGAATATCTGGTGTTTAACCAAGTTTGAAAAACATAACCCATAGATCGAAAAAGCTCAGTAAACCTCTACAGGATAAATATAAAGAAAACCACACTGAGTTACTTCATAGTCATAGTCAAATTGCTGAAACCAAAGATAAAAAGTCCTTAAAAGCCAGGCATGAGGCTCACGCCTGTAATCCCAATACCTGCGAGGCTGAGACAGCAGGATCTCAGGTTTGAGTCCAGTCTCAGCAACTTAGGGAGATGCTCAACAACCTAGTAAGACCCTGTTTCAAAATAAAAAATAAAAAAAGGGCTGGGGGTGTAGCTTGGAGGTAGAATGCCCCTGGGCTGAATCCCAAGTGTTAAAAGGAAGGTAATATAGAGCATACATTGTATATCATGTAACAGTCCGGGTGTGAACTCAGCAGCATCCCAGTATCAGCTGCTCATGTGAGTTAAGTACTGCACTTAGCCTCTTTTCAGCTCAGGAGAGGTTTTGCTGCCAGATGACATTTGGTGCCAATGGTTTTCTTAAAGTAATCCTTTTGGTTTCAGACCTTTTTTTTTTTTTTTTTTTTTTTTTGCGGTACTGGGGATTGAACTCAGGGGCATTCTACCTCCGAGCTATACCCCCAGCCCTATTTTTTATTCTTTGTTTTTTTGTTGTTATTTTTTTGTTTTGTTTTGTTTTGCGGTTCTGGGGATTGAACTCAGGGGCATTCTACCTCCGAGCTACACCCCCAGCCCTATTTTTTATTCTATAGTTTGAAACCGGGTCTTGCTAAGTTGCAGAGTGCCTCACTAGGTAGCTGAGGCTGGTCTCAAACCCGCATCCTCCGGTCTCAGCCTCCCGAATACTGGGATTACGAGCGTGCGCCACCATACCCAGCTGGTTTCAGAACTTTTTAGATTTCAGAATTATAGGAAAAAGGTTTGTCTTGTCAGGAAAAAAAAAATTGTTGTGTACAAGGATGCTTACAACAACATCTCTCATAATTAGAAGAATAGAAGACAACCAAAATGTCCCAATAGCATACAGCTGGTTAAATCAGTTATAGTTTGTCTATACAATGGATGAATTGCCTTGTAGCCATGAAGAATCACATTTTAGAAAAATATTGACATGGCAAAATAAATGCACGTAACAGGCAACATAAAGAGATCGCAAAACAGCATGATTCCTAACGCTAATAGTAGTTATTGCTGTGTGGTTGTATGTGATTTTTATTTGCTTTGTGTGCTCTTTTATATTTTCTAACTTCCCATCAGTACATTTGTATCCCTGTTGTAATCAGAAGAATTAAGCCCATTTAAAAAAAGAAAGAAAAAAAAAGTGGAAGGTATTCCTGTTGCTTTTAAACTTCAGCTCAGATTGCTTAAGTCAGGAATCATATTATTAACAAAGATCACAAAAGTTCAGCTTTATTAAGGCCATAGCTCAGTATATCATCCATATCCTCAGACTTAGTGTCTGCACACCTGGATTTAAAGTATCCCTTTTAAGCTGCACTGCCTGGGGCATTTCCAGAGGAATCCTGTTAAATAAAAAATAAGACCTTTCATGAGGGATGCTGAACCATTTTGGTTGCCACATCAAACGCTTTCTGACTTAATCTCCAGAGAACAGCCTTCTCGGATAAATTGCCCACCACCAAATCTAGTTCTTGGCTTGTTTTAAGAAGTCTGCAGGTTCTTTCATGAGGTCATTTTTTTGAGCTTAAATATCTACTTTGCTTTGAAAATCTATTTTCTCCCTTTTCAAAAAGAGCATAGCAGGAGTTAAAATTGGATCACTTTTTACAAGCTACATCATACATCTGGAGTGAATTCCAGAGTATTAATATCATGGTATGTTACAGCAAGGACTGTCAAGTCTAATTTTTGCAGACCTGCTAAATCCGAAAGGGCAGTCTGGACAGCCAGCAGTTTTGATCCTTTGGCTGAGGTATGTTTTCTGAAGTTATTCTTAAAGTCAGGGGGGAAAGGCAAAATTAGGCCTGCAACCTGGTCTTCCTAGAATGGCAGTGTGACAGTGATAGGAAACATCTTCATCATCTTTCCTGTAGGCTCTGATATTTAGACCTTAGAATTGGGACAGGCCTGAGATCTTGGGAGCAGTTGCTCTCCCAGTATGTATACATCTTCTACATCATTCTAGACGGATAAGATCTAGTATCTGCCTAACTATTTATAGTAATAATTATATTTTTCTTTGTCCATTAATAAGTGGCTGTTCTTATTTTATATATTAGTCTCTGTATACTTACTGTTTGCTAGAATTTATTGCTGAAACTATGTGGACTTGGATTTTTTTTTTTTTTTTTTTTCGATACTGGGGATTAAACTCAGGGACATTCTACCTCCGAGCTACACCCCCAGCCCTATTTTTTATTCTATAGTTTGAAACCGAGTCTCACTAAGTTGCAGAGTGCCTCACTAGGCAGCTGAGGCTGGCCGCGAACCCGGATCCTCCGGTCTCAGCCTCTCGAATGCTGGGATTACAGGCGTGCGCCACCACGCCCGGCTGGACTTGGAATTTTTATGTGGAAAGGTATAAATTCAGTTTTTGTTTTTGGGGTTTTTTGCAGTACTGGGGATTGAACTCAGGGGCATTCTACCTCCAAGCTACACCCCCAGCCCTATTTTTTATTCTTTATTTTGAAACAGGGTCTCACTAAGTTGCAGAGGGCCTCATTAGGTAGCTGAGGCTGGCCGCGAACCTGGATCCTCCAGTCTCAGCTTCCCAAATGCTGGATTACAAGCATGCACCACCATGCCCAGCTCTAAATTCAGTTTTTTTAATAGATATAAGATCTTGGGTCTATTTTTATAAATTCTATTTTTTAAGGAATGTGCTCTTATTTCATTTGTTAACAATTTTGTTGATCTTTTCAAAGAACTAACTTGGCTTTGTTAGTGTCTTGTTTTGTTTGATTTCATCTCTTTGTTATTTCTTTTATTCTACTTAGTTTTATTTCATTTTGATCTCTTTCTGGATTCTCAAATTGAAAATGCAGGCCCTTATTTTCTAATATATACATATTTTCTTTATAACCACTGTTTTAGCTATACCCTGAAAATTTTGTTAAATGCTCCTTTGAGGTAATAATTGATATAAATTATATATAAATAAAGTGTACAAATTTGACAAATGTACACATCCGTGAATCCACCACCACACTTAAGATAATGGCCATATCTATCACCACCAAAAACTTACTGAATTCCCTGACAGCCACTGATGAACTTTCTGTCACAATAGATTAGTTTGCATTTTCTAGAATTTTAGACAAATGGAACTATAAAATATACTTTTTTTTTAACCTGACTTGTTTCACTCAGCATAATTATTTGATATTTCTTCATATTATTTTATCAAGAATTCATTCCTTCTCCACTGGGTGTATACCTATAATCCCAGTATTTGAGAAGTTGAGACTGGAGTATCTCAAGTTTGAGGCCAGTCTCTGTAACTTTTTAAGACTCTTTGTCAAAATTAATTTGTATGTGGGGGAGAGGGGTTACTGGGGATTGAACACAGGAGCATTCTACCTCTGAGCTACATCCCTAGCTCTTTTTATTTTTGTTTTGAAGCAGTGTCTCACTAAGTTGCTAAGGGTCTCACTAAATTGCTGAGGCTAGCCTCAAACCTACAATCCTTCCATCTCAGCCTCCCAAATACTGGGATTACTGGTATATGCCACCATGCCTGGCTAAAATTTAAATCTCTTTCTGGATGGGGGTGTGGCTCAGTGGTAGAGTGCCCTGGGTTCAATCCCTAGCACAAAAGGAAGGAAGGGAAGGGAAAGAAAAGAGGGAGGGAGGGAATTGCTGATTGCTTTAGTCAGTTAACATTATCACCAAGGCTATGTGTTTAGTTCTTTACCATTTGATTAAAACCAATTTGGACCATCTATTCCATTATTCTTACCATAAATATATTTTTATCTTGGCTAACTACTAGCTTTTTTTTTATCTCCAGAAAATTTTTAAAGCAACTTAACATAAAATCTACTCATTGTTCATCTGAAAATGCCTGTTTTATCTCAGTTACACCAATTTCAGTTGACCTATTTTAAATGTGAGTCAAAACAGCCAGGCTATAACTAAAAAGGTGTTGAAATGTGTATCCTTTTTTTTTCCAGATAAAAATGTCTCCATCATATCAGTCCAAAGGGGATCCTGCTGCTAAGAAAGTGAGTGAGTTTTAAAGGCAAAAAAAAAAAAAAAACCAACAGTTCCTCCTCCTGTGTATTTATGTTCTGTTGAACAGTCTTCTCAGAATGGCAATGATTTTTAATTGTCTTAAGATTGTCGGGTTCTTTTTGATGGGAGGCCTTAATGACTGTTGCCAGGACTACGTGGCTCTTCCAGTGAAGCTCTGTGGGCTTGGGGCCTAGCATCAGTCTCTTGGCAACTAAGGACTGGCAGGTTCTAGAATACCCAGCGTCTACATCCGGCATGGCATCCTGGTACCAGTGAGTGGTAGCAGATGAAACATTTTCTAAGGGGAAAGCTATACAGTTTTTCTTCACAACATGTTTTCCTTCTAAATTACTGTACTAAAAGAAAAAACTGGCTGGAGATATTAACACTTCAACACATACCACATAAGAGGTCCTCACAAAATGCTGGTAGACTAGACCCATCATCTGTGCTGCTTCAGTTCCTGCCTATCAACTGTGGGGCACAGATGGACTCTGAGTCCTTTGCCTGAGCAAAGCTCAGGTGATGTCAAGTGAACCACCGAAAGCCTTTTTCTATCCAGCTGTGACAGTGCAGTTGAAACATGTAAACAGACTGACATTTCTGCTGTGTGTTCTTTCACCATTTTTTTCCCCCTCCTATGATGGTTGAAGCGTTTTCTTTCCTTGGCTGTCTTTGCAATTTCAGTCTATATCCATGTCGGCAAAGGATTGTAGAACAAAAATAACAACTCCTTGGCTCTATTGACTAACAGCAGGTTTTAGCTTCAAAGCAGTGTGCCAAAAACGGGTCCCTCTTTTCTGCTTGTAGAATCCCCTGAGGCTTTGTCAAAAAGAAAAAGAGTAAAAACAAAAGGTATGTGAAATGCCCTATAGCATGCTGTACATGAAAAGCTCCTGCACTCTTGTCAAGGCTGCAAGGGCAAGCGAGACCAAGGTAGTGGTGATTGCCTCTCAGAACCCTCGCTCTGTGCAGTGAGGAGCAGGAGGGGCCAGTAGCAGTTACCTTCGTATTACAACAAATACCCGACACAGGCTACTCATGAGAAGAGAAGGTGCATTCGGCTCATGGTTTTGGAGGTTCAATACCAAGATTGGTCAGCCCCATGGGTTTGGTTCTCTTTTTTTTTTTTTTTTTTTTTTTTTTTGCAGTATTGCGGATTGAACTCAGGGGCATTCTATCTCCAAGCTATACCTCCAGCCCTATTTTTTATTCTTTATTTTGAAACCAAGTCTCACTAAGTTGCAGAGTGCCTCACTAGGCAGCTGAGGCTGGCCACGAACCCGGATCCTCCAGTCTCAGCCTCCCAAATGCTGGGATTACAAGCGTGCGCCACCACACCCGGCTGGGTTTGGTTCTCTGTGAGTGGTATAACATGGCAGCAGCATGTGTTGGAGTGAGTGTTCACATGGCACCGAGAAGCAGAAATAAGATGAGTCCTTTACATAGGCATGCACTCAGGACTTAAGGACTCACCTCCCAAAGGTCCATAGCACCCACACACCCTGTCAACCTGGGTATGAAACTCTCAATGGATGGACTCCTGGGTACATTTGATACATCTAAACCATAGCAGAGCCCAAGTCATTTTAGTCAGTCAACAGATGAAGATATTGGACTGCAAAGCGAAATTATTTTCTGTGTAAGTTCTCCAAAGTTACCCATGGGATGCGCTGCTAAAGTAGTGATTAAAAATATGTGCTTAGTATCCAACCAGAGTTGGGTTCACAGATTAACTCTTCTACTTAATTATCTGAATTGACATCCAAATGAGCTAGCCTCTCTTTTTCCTCCTGTATAAAAGTAGTGATGCTCCCTTTCAGAATTGTCCTAATAAGTGCCTCACACTTGTGTTTGACACATAATAAGTACCCAAGTTGTTGTTGACACTAGTATTAAAACTCAGGTCTCCCCAACTCCTAATCATGTGTCCTCTCAGTTTGCTGCTTACATATTATTTTGCAATCAGCAAGTATTTCTTTATAATAGATATTGAGCTAAGCATTGAATACAAGATGGAAAATACAATCCTTGTTCTCAAGGACCTCGGCATTTAGTAGGAAAGGTAGATAGGTGAATTGATAATTACCAAACAGCTTAACACCTGCCATGGAAAGTGCACAGGGTGCTCCAGCATAAAAGAGGCCCCTGTATTGAAGTGACAGAGCTTATTTAACGCAGCTTTTATGTTTTTTGTGGCAAAAGGCCCAATGAAGATATTTGAGGACTGGTTAGCTACTCCCCTACAACCTCATTATCAGGATATAGTGAAAGCAAATTCAGCCACACATATAGGCATTTATCAGATTAATGCTCATTTAAAAGTAGGTTCATGTAACCTGTTTTTCAAACCTTATAATTCCCCAGCTCTTTGACATTTTGGATGTCTCACCACTCTCAGACCTATGATGATATTACAGAAGCAGGATTCTGTTATTCTTGTAATCCACTTCAGGCAAACAGAACTTCCTAAAGCAATGACTGGACACAGGTGGCCCCAAATGGCATTCCTAAGTAGTCAAATGGAGGCTTAGTTCCTCCCTGAACAAGAGTTGGAACTATCTCTGAAGTATTTCATCCAATTTACATATCCTGAATATCTTTTTATTTTATCAGTGAGAATCCATTTCTAAGACTTACCATACTGATTAACTAGGCATTCATCTCATCAATTTAAAAAGAATTTGTTTTTTGCGCTAATTTGCAATCTTAGGTATTGGTCAGTAAGTGAGAAGTTGCAGGGTTTTGAGGAGCTGCTTGTCAGAATTCATATGGTTCATGGTGTCTATAGTTCTCTTAACAGATCCACCATACGGGTGCCTGTCCTGGACTTGGGGGTGTGGGGAGGCTTCCCAGAGGAGGGAAAGCTTGATCTATCCTTTAACAATAGGGAAAAAGGTTTTCTAGGCAGACATGGTGAGTATAGCACATTGGAGGAAATGGAGATGGGTTCTGTACGTCTTAAATATGAAAGCATGAGGAAGTTGGTGAGAGATAAATGGGGATCCAGATCACAAAGAGCCCCAGTCTCTGACATTTGCTTTTCATCTTGAGAATAAGGGTTTCCAACAAAGATAAGTTTAAAGGTATAAATGCCAGTTATAAGAACAAGACAGTGGTCCAGGCAAGAAAAAAGGTCCTAACCCTAGTTCTCCTAATAGAGTTAAAAGATGAGATAAATTCAAATCTTACTATTTTTTCCCCTAGAAAAACTCTTTCTGACACCTACATAAGTCAGTTAGGTGTCTTTCCTTCTTTGAGCTCATAGCACCCTGAACCAGTCTACCAACACATTTACTATGAAGTGTTGAAATTGCCTCTCATTTGACCATGTGCCTCATGACTCATGAACACAGGAACCACATAGGTTTTGTTTATTCCTATATCCCTAAATAGTCACTCAGTTGTCATTGAATGAATGAGCGACACATGAAAGAGATCCCACAGGACTTTGGTTGTTTATGGGAAGTGAAGGGAGAAAGAAGTCTCTGGCCCAGATTCTTAGAGGAAGAACAAATGAAATGCTATTTTTGACCCAGACTTGATTGCACTGTATTTGAGTGAGACTTACATGAAGATCAATGTGTAGCTTAACACCTAATTATTACTTCCTTAGTCTGGTATGTATTTTGTGTTCATATGCTTGTGTGTGCATATGTACATCTACATGGTTACTCTGGTTCTCATCCTTGAGCAACAGTCTTTCTTCCCAAAATTGCGTTGACAGATGGAAGCAGCAGTAGTGTCTGTTGAACAGCGACTGCCAAACTGACAGGCACAAGAAACACAAAGGAAGCAGTAGCGTTCTTGATCTAGCTACAGAGTCTCTATTGACCTGTAACTAAAAGAAATGTTTGGTGACTCTGCTATCAACATTGGCCCTGCCAAGAGCTGAATTCAAGGGCCAAGGAAACAGAACAGTGCTCTGTAGGGCTCTGTTAACTTCTTAGGACACATGCTTGTCCATTCTGTTGCCACGTGTCAGTGTATGGCACGATCCACAGCACGTATCTTATCACAAGCAGTTTGCATTTTAGATATTCTATATAAGAGCTCTAAACTAGCAATATTTATTGTATGAATGTATATAGTATACAAAGTTTGCATGTAACATTCCATGCATATGAAATTTCTTCTTAATTAGCTCTGATAGCCTCAGCAATGAAGTTAGAAGATAGGCCTGTAGGACATTTTCGGGGTTGGATCATGGATGACCAGAAATTTTAAAGTCAGGAAGCACTGCCCTCAGACGACATTTGGCCAAAAAGTCCATTACAGTGAGCTCCCCAGAACAGATCCAGATTGAAGGTATTGACAGTGTCAAGATAGATTAAAGGAGTTCAGAGAGGCCAGAGGTGCTAGTGCATACCTGTAATCCCAGTACTTGCAGGTTTGAGACCAGCCTCAGCAACTTAGTGAGGCTCTCAGCAATGTAGGGAAACCTTGTTTCCAAATAAAAAATAAGATAGGGCTGGGGATATAGCTCAGAGGTAGAATGCCCCTGGGTTCAATTCACTTGGCTATGATGTGTCTCTTCTCTTCTTGACTACTGAAGAAACACCACCAGGAATTTTGGGCACCGAGTTGGTCTGTTAAACGCATAATCATCAGAGAAAGCACATTGTCTTAAAGGTTGACCCCAGAAGTCTAGCCCCACTCTGAATATCTCCCAGCATAGATGTTCCTATTAACCTCACAAGACCAACAGCTAGCTTACCTCAGTTTCACTTGGAGCAGGTTAGTGGAGTTCTTTGGGCCAACTTGCTAGAAGTCCATTTCTTTCCTCATCCTTTTTTTTTTTTTTTTTTTTTTTTGCTGTACTGGGGATTGAACTCAGGGGCATTCTACCTCCGAGCTATACCCCCGCCCTATTTTTTATTCTTTATTTTGAAACCGAGTCTCACTAAGTTGCGGAGTGCCTCACTAGGTAGCTGAGGCTGGCCGCGAATCCGGATCCTCCGGTCTCAGCCTCCCGAATGCTGGGATTACAAGCGTGCGCCACCACGCCCGGCTCTCCTCATCCATTTTTAACAAGTGGTGTTCTGCCTCATCTTGAGAACCACCTCCTGAGACAGGATGTGCCATCTTTAGAGGCTTCAACAGAGTTCTTATTTATGAAGGGGGACACCTTTCTACCCCTTGATTTGGTCCTTCCTCTGGAAGCTACAAAAAAATGTCTAATGCTTCTCTTAGAGAGCAGCCTTTCAGTCCTTCCTATAGTTGAAGTAATGAGTCCCCAGCCTCCATTCTTCCCTTGTCCAGCAGAATATCCATCCCTTGTTTTCTCTGCCACATCTCTTCACTACTACCGTTGTACTTCAGGTGAAGCTGTTGTAGAACAAAACAAGATCATCTTCTTTATTCTAGATCCTCTTTCCATAAATGTAACCAAAAGCACATTCATTTTTAGTAGCTGTTTTGTGTGGCTGACTTAGAGTGAACATACTGGTATCAAATTCCTGGTTTTGTTCACACATGCCACTAATGTACATACTATAGGTTTCTGGAGCCAAGTGCAAGGCTTTTATGGTACTGTTTTAGTTTATGACCTTTGGGAATTATGATTTCTCGTGCATAGACCTTTTTTAACTTTATCCAAATTATTTATAAAATATATAGAGCTGGGTATGGTGGCACAGATTGCAGATTCACAGCCAGCCTCAGCAACTTAGCAAGACCTTCTTTCAGAATAAAAAATAAAACGGGCTGGGGGTATAGCTTGAAGGTAGAATGTCCCTGGATTCAATCCCCAGTACCAAAAAAAAAAAAAAAATGGTTTTGTGTAGATAAAGCCACAGATGGAGCATCAGTTCCTCATCAGAGACCTAGGTGCGTCACTCATTAGTCACCAGACAGCAGTTGAGAACTAAGAAGTGTGATTTTTCTACTTCTGATTTTTTAAATACTTTTATTGGTACAATGTAATTATACATCATAATGAGATTCAAAGTTGGGATACACCTCATGTATGACACCTCTTCATGATTGTTTCCTCTCAGATCCTGGTTCTCTCATTGTGAAATTGTATGTGAGACCATCTCGGCACTAGTGGTGGGTCTCATGGTTGTGCCTTCTCTTTATATGGAAGTGAGCGTCCTTATCAAATCAGTGCCTCATGTCTACCATCTTCTTAGGATGTTAGACTCTAGAGTTGAGACAATGGATTGAGTTACAAATGGGCCCTTCCCCTCCTCAACTGGAAAGTCTAATCTACTTAATTCAATGTAATAATTAGATTTAGTTCTTCCATTTTGCTGCATTTTTTCTTTTCTCTTGTTTTTTTGTTTGTTTTGTTTGGCTTTTCTGTGTTTTGAGCTTCTGTTCCTTTTATTCTTCAGTTCATTTGAATCTTTAGGATATTTATTTTGATCTGTTGCTTTTTTAGCTATATCTCTTAGTTTTGTTTTCATTTTTATTTATTTAGTGATAGCTCTAGGGATTACAGAATGCATCTTTATTACTATCTAATTTAAGTTAATAGTTTACTATTTAACAAAAAATATAGAACTTTACAATGCTATAGATTCATTTACTACCCTCTCATCACTTAATTTCTCTTCGTGGCTTTCATTTCTCTACTGGGGTTCTCCTTATGTATTAATTTATTAAGTCTATCCTTTAAATCTTTAAACATATTTATAAAATAGACGTTTTAAATTCTTTGTCTAACTCCAACATCTCTGAGTCTGTTTCTCTCCAACTTCTCCTGGCTGTGGGGCACATTTTCCTGCTGCACATATATAGAAATTTTTTATTGTATATGGGTGCTCTGTTGTTGCATCTATATTTTGTTGTCATCCTTTAGACAATTTTGAGTTTAGTTCTGACAGGCCATCATTTACTGTTAGGTCAGATGCATATTTTTGAGATTTATTTTAATGCTTTGTTAGAGCAGATCTAGAGTGTCCCTGATCCTAATACATGATTTGGGGGTGGAAGGGAACAACACCAGAATGCTCATCAAGTTCTTTCCAGTGTGATTGGTTAGTATTCTCATGTCTTCCTGCACTTTGCAACCTCCAGAATCTCCTTCTATTTCACAGCTCCCTAATATTCATTCTCTGCCAGGTTAAGTATTAGGCCCAAAACTTAAGGGGTGACCCCTGTATTGACTTCTAGAGCTCAACTCAGCTCCTTCCTCTTCAAATTCTACTCACGTCAGTCCCAAACTCCTGTTTCTCCCTCGCTGTGCTACGTTCTAGATAGTGCTTCTGGAATTCCAAGAAAATCAGGGGGCTTACTTTACATGCTTCCCTTTCTTAAGGATGACAGCCTGCCCTGCCTATTGCCCAAAGTTTAAAAACAACTGCTCTATGTATTTTGGCCAATTTTCATTTAATTACAATAGAGCTAATTTAGTTTGGTACTATTACGTTATAATAGCAATATTTGCAAGTCTCTAGGCCTTTTATTTAATGTACAATAAACAGTCTTACATATTAATTTCACATCCTTTCACTTCACTTCCTGTACTCTTCCCAACAACCAAGTCCTACAGAAGCAATGCAAATGTTTTTCTAACCTCTCAAACAGATCTAGAGTAGCTGCGGTATAGCGCATGCATCAGTACTTTCGCCTTTGGTTTGTAATTGCGTTGTTAATTTATGTTGGACTTTGCTAATTTTAGGGTTAAACCTACTCTTTCAGTTGATCTGTGTTCCTCATCTGTCTCAGGCTATCATTCTTAGGTCCATCTAGTTATGATGGGCAGGAATACTTGAACTGAAAATGCTTCAGCAATTATGGTCCTGGTAGAAAAATCATTAAGGTTGCTGCCCTCAGAGGAGCTTTTTTGTCATAATTGCTGCCCCTCAGCAGCATCCATCAAGATAATGGTTTGACCTCTTCTTAAGTAGGCAATAATCAGTTAGATAATCAAAGGGTGGCAAGCCTTAATTACATATCTGAAATGCCTGCTTTCCCTGTTTCAATTTTTTAAAAAATAAGGCCAAACACTTGGCCAATGATAAGACAAAGGGAGTGTTCTGACTAGCAATAGAGATGCCACCTCACTAAGAAGCTTTCTTTGTAACTCTGCTTCCCATAAAAATAAGTCTTTCTGGGCTGGGCATGGTGACACACATCTGTAATCCCAGTATTTGGGAGGCTGAGACAGGAGGATCACAGGTTCAAGGACAGCCTCAGCAACTTAGTGAGACCCTCAGCAATCTAGCAAGACTCTGTTTCAAAATAAAAAAGACTTGGGGGTATAGCTCAGAGGTAGAATGCCCTTGGGTTCAATCCCCAGTACCACACACACATACAAAAAAAATTGTTTTTTAAATCTTTCTAGGTTTTTTTGTTTGTTTGTTTTGTTTTGTTTTTTAGATATTCCTTTAGAAAAAATCAGCTATGGAATGACCACAATATACCATGTGGCAAGACTTCTAGTTTGTATAGGAGAATGCCCTCAGGGAGAAACGAGATTGGGCGTCCCAGCCTTGCCGTCACCAGTCTCATCTCTCAGTACTACCATTTTATAATAGTTCCACCCTGTCCTGACAGCTGTAGATAACAACAATTCTGGATTATGCCTCCATTACATTGGGGGTGGCAGCATCCAGCAGTCATTTCTTCACCTGGTTAGGAGTTGAGTTTCCCGTGCCTATGAAGCAGTTACTCCTAATAACCACACTCCCTGTCAAAACAATAGGCAGGCTTTAGTGAATTTGATCAAGGAGCTACATGAGCTATACCCCCAGCCCTATTTTTTTATTCTTTATTTTGAAACCGAGTCTCACTAAGTTGCAGAGTGCCTCACTAGGTAGCTGAGACTGTCCACGAACCTGGATCCTCCGGTCTCAGCCTCCCGAATGCTGGGATTACAAGCGTGCGCCACCACGCCTGGCTTGGTTGGTTGATTTTAAAGAATCCACTTTGTTTTAAAGCGTGATGAGATCTTCTGCTTTTGCCACCACAGATTTCCCTTAAGTTGTCACCTTTCAAAGCAGGTTCAGCAAGGAGTATCCAAGCATGCGCAGGTATGGCTTATGGGTTTCAGAGACTTTCAGCCAATTTGGAGACATTTCTTTTAGTGATAAAAAAATTGTTGGACAAAACCAAATAATAAAAAAATGCTTGTGTTCCTTATGTAATGACACAGCATGTATGTGATGCTAACCTATGGGTGGCACTGCAAAGGGTCCCAGCAGGTGCAATGTCAGCCTTCCAGCAGACAAGGCAGCTCAGATTGCCTGTGGGAAGTCCATGATACCGTACACATGCATAGTACCTTATGTTTATCACAAACATGATGTTGTGGAGCCACCCTGTCTCTTACAAACTGTATTTTAACACATATGAACCTCAGTTTCTTTACATATAAATTAGAGACAATAAGTTCTACTTCATTATGTTAATATTATATACATTAAACATGAAAGTAGCTAGCATACATCCAGACACGGGGAAACCTGTGTTTCCTCCATCTCTTCTCTTCCCTCACAAGATCTTTCTGAGGCAAGCTATGCATATATTTTCTCCCTCTTATAGCTGAGGTAACTGGCATCAAGGGTATCAACAAAATAAATAGTGTCACTGTTGAGGGACCGAGCCAAGTTCTGTGTTTTTTCTGTGGTGGCAGAAATTTATGAGCACCTAGTGTGTACACACACAAAACTGTCTTTGTGTCAGATGTGAGGTTTCTCCCTGCAGAACTCAGCTTAGTTCTCAAAACAGTCGGTGGGCCCAGCCTTCTGAAGGCATTCATTTTTAAGTAGACCGCTAATAGCTGTGGTTCTCTCTCTTCTGGTCCTTTTGTTCAGACCTCATAGGGTGAGCTTTGAAATTCAAGAGCACAAAATCATGAAGGATCCCCAGGAGACCAGAGGCCATCAGTGTCACAAGAGCGTGGTTTAGGCTTATTGACCCCAGTCAAGCCCTGCACTGCTCTGGATACTGCCTTTTGTATTCCTTGAAAGGGATTTTTTGTTAGGCTTTTTTCAGAATGATACTGAGAACATGGCAGGTGAAAAAAACCTTTGGGACTGGACAGCCCCAATTCTGGGCTCTACCACCTTTGGCACATCCCTGCACCCCAGGACCTTAGTTTCTTCAATTGTAAAATAATGATAACCAAAGTACCTACCTCTTAGGGCTTTTGTGATGATTAATGAGATAGTGCATGCCAGGTGCTTGCCACCAAGGCTGACACATAGCAGTTATATATCCTACACAGGTACGTGGCTGCTGCACTGGTGACCCCTCCTTGTCACATCTCAGAGGCTTCAGCCAGCACTTCCCCTTCTGCAGTAAAAGGACACCTGTCCCTGTTGTTCTAGAGCTGTGATTGCTGCTCTAAATGTCCTCTTCTTCCAAGATTTCTGCTCAATTTCTCCTCAACTCTCCAGTATCATAGCAACTTGTCTGCCTGTTTTATTATTCCATTGCCCAATTCATTACTAGCTATGACCTATTGAAGCTTGTGAGGCATTAGGACATGTGGAGTCAGGTTTAGAATGAAAGCTGTTGTGGGTGGGAGTTTTAGGAAAGGTATTTTTCATTTGCAGAGAGAAAGAAGCTGTGGTTTACTCTTACCTCCGAAGCCAAGGTTGTCTGAAGACGAGAGCTTTAAATAGTTAGGACCTCAAGTTTGAAACAGCTTAGGTGGTGGCAGAAGTCTGGCTGAGGCCTGTAACATATATAAAGACATTTGCAATTGCAATAAAGGAGAGGCAGGAGAAAGTGGGAAACATGGCTTTCTTTCAATAATATTACCCCACCTCTGCCTGCAAATTACATAAATGCCCCTAGAAGGCATTTAGACTACAGAAAAGACAGTTGATCCTTTTGCAAAAGTATGTGAAGTGTCCTAGAACTCTAACAAACTGGGTTTGACCTCATGTATTAGTGTGGGAAACAGGAAATGAAGTAAGTATTGGGATTTGGATTTCAAAATCTTGCTTATTGTAGAGAATAAGAAACGAACAAGCCAGGCATGGTGGCGCACGCTTGTAATCCCAGCATTCAGGAGGCTGAGACCGGAGGATCCGGGTTCGCAGCCAACCTTAGCTACCTAGTGAGGCACTCCGCAACTTAGTGAGACTCGGTTTCAAAATAAAGAATAAAAAATAGGGCTGGGGGTGTAGCTTGGAGGTAGAATGCCCCTGAGTTCAATCCCCAGTACTGCCAAAAAAAAAAGAAACGAACACAGAGTTTAGGCTTCAGGGGCTGTCTGCATCCTCGTATGTGCTTGGACAATTTCATATCCAGGATCCCTAGAACTATTACTGTCCCTATTAATGGAACCGACCATTAATGGGTGGCAGCAGATCATATTTTCCTGTAGCGAAGCTTGGTGTCCTGGGTAAGGGGCCTGTGGATCCTAAAGGACCTGGTTTGTTTCTCCCTTCCAGCAGATGTAATTACAGCTCTCGCTTCTGCCACGTCTGTGAGTCACTGAGCTTTGAAATGTGCTGGGTTAGCCCACGTCCTTCTCCCCGGGGCTCTCGTAGATCATCAGGACCTCATTTTCCACCGGATTTACTTTAATGCTGAGTATTACAAGGTCATTTCCAGGGCCGTCACTGTTTCTTCCTCTAATGCTCAGCTACAATTTAATTTTCAGCTCTTATCACTGGACTTCATTACACGGGAAGAAAGAAATTTGCTGTAGCAGACAGCATCAAACGCATGTTTCCTTCTCTTACAATTGGAAAATCACTCATCGATTGTGTGCTGGGGGTTAGATGGTCTGAGAATGCTAAGGAAGGGTGCAGTATGTTCACAGAGTTGTCCAATCAAGATCGTGTTCAAGTTTTATTGTTCCCACTCTTATTTTCTGTGTGACACTGATTTGGCAAATCAGTTTCTCTATACAGCCTCTATAGCCCCAATCTGTTATTTTCCTTCAGGGATATCATGAGCCTTTGTGACAGTGCCTCTAGTTGGTTGCCCTAGTTTGCTTCTGATTATGCAATAAAGGCCATGGTTAGCTTCAGTAAACATTACTACTTCACCTGAAACTCTCATTCTCTAAGTGCTTGTTATCTCATGGGGCTTCTATCTTCCCCAAATGGTGGAATGTGGTAGAATGTGGCCCAACACAGTATTGCCCTTTAATAAATTGGAACATAGACCCAGGACTGATATGCCTGCTCAGATTATACGGGGAGCTGGTGACAGGCTTCCTGATTCCTGGCCCGGGCACTTCTCTTGGAGTATAAATAGCCCAATCACAACCATCACTGCCATTTATTTATTTATTTTTGTGGTACTGAATATTGAACCCAGAGGCATTCTACCTCCAAGCTATATCCCAGCCCTATTTTATTTTTTGTTTTTTTGAAACAAGATCTCTCTAGGTTGCTGAGAGTCTCACTATATTGCTAATGCTGGTCTCAAACCTGCGATCTTCCTGTCTCGCCCTTCGAAGTACTGGGATTTCAGGCATTCGCTACCATGCCCGGCTCATCATTGCCATGTATTAAACATCAAACAGGCACTAAACTATACACATTATCTCTACTTCTCACAATAATTCTGCAAAGTGGAGCTTTACAGGTAACAAAACTGAGACCGACAGAGCCAAATACCTTGCCTGGAGCCACTCGGCTCAAATCTGGGTTGAGTCCGGGTCTGTCAGTCAGATCCCTGCCCTGTGTTTTTCTGCATTGCAGAGAGTTTATGAAAATTCTAGCAAATAGGTAAGAAGAGGAAAATCTGCTTGTTCAGCATCCCCTCCCTTGGTCCAGATAGTGGAAACACAGATACTCTGGGCCTACAGTGCTGGACCCTGGTGAGGGGCGAGACAGACAGGGACCTATCCCTGGAGCTCTGGCTTTCATGGAACTTCTCCTCCCTGCCCCATATCCCTGTTCCGCAGCGTCCCCTGCTCTCGCTCGTTAGTTACCCAGGCTCGCCTGTTCACCAGTGTACTGTGCTTCCATGCCTGCTTTCTTTCTGATTCTGCAGCCAAGTTAGGACGAGGTCCACATGATGGTGCAGCATGGAGACCGTGTGCGGTGCCTGCAGGCTCTCTCAAGCCCCCCAGTTACCAGCGCATAATGAGAACTGAGAGTCCCAGCTATCCGTGTACTCTGCGTGCATTTCCTTCTCTCATCTGCCCAGCCAGTTCTGTGGTTTATAACCACTGTCCCATGTTACCAAAAACAAATCCACACAGCTCAGAGAAAACAGGCATCTTGCCTAAGATTGTACTGTTAGTAATTCCTGAAGCCAGGGTTTGGGCTTAGGCAAATGGAACTCTAGGGTGCAGGCTCCTCCCCCCAATCTCTGCCGGTGACAGACACCTGGGAAGCAGGCCCTGCCCCATCCAGCACGACTGTCAGGCTTCATGGAGGGGTGACAACAGGAAGGCTTTTAACCATAGGGCCACTGGTTTGGTAAATGTTACCACCTCCTTAAAGAGGATTGCATTTTAAAATATTTTTTCCCTAAAACAGGATTGAATAAAATGATTTAAAATGATTTAAAATTATTGAATAAAATGATTTAAAATCATTTTGATCATTTTAAAATAATTTTAAATATAATATGTTTTAAAAATAATTTTTCCCTAAAACAGGATTGAATAAAATGAAATTGATAGTTTGAGATACAGGACAAACATGCCAGAGAGCACAAAGAGAATCTTTATAAAGTCCAAGTTCTTGAAATCAGGAAGACAAATGCCAACAATTTCACAGAGGGCCAGAAGAGCAAGTTGCCGCCTGTCGTTACACCTAAAACCAACAGCTCAAAATAAGCCAGAATGCCAGGTGTGGTGGTAGACGCTTGCAGTGCCAGTACTTGGGAGACTGAGATCGGAGGAATGCAGATTTGAGACCAGCCTCAGCAACTTAGCAAGACCTTGTTAAAACACTAAAAAAAAAAGTAAAAAGGACTTAGGGTGTAGCTTGGAGGTAGAATGCCCCTGGGTTCAATCTCCAGTACCACAAATGAGTGAATGAATGAATGATCGGTCCCCTTCTTCTACTCTACTGGTCTCCCTCTGTTTTCCCTCTTTTCCTTCTAGCTTCCATATGAAAGAAAGCATACGACTTTTGATTTTTGAATCTGGCTTATTTTGCTCCACATGATGCTCTCCAGTTCCATCCATTTTCCTGCAAATGATGTAATTGTGTTTTCTTTGAGTAAAGAACGTGTGTAATGCCATTGTATGTGCGTGTGTGTCTGTATATACAAATAATGTTTTCTTTATCCATTCATTTGTTGATAGACCAAATCTGGTTCCACAATTTGGCTAATGTGAATTGTGCTTCTGTAAACATGGGTATGCATGTATTGCTATAGTATGCTGACTTTAGTTCTTTTGAATAAATACCAAGGAGTGGTAGAGCTGGATCATATGGCAGTTCCATTCCTAGTCTTCTGAGGAACCTCCACACTCATCTCCATGTTCATACCAGCAGTATATACATGTTCCCTTTTCCTGCATCCTCACCAGTATTTACTATTTATATTCTTGATGATTGTCATTCTAACTGGAGTGAAATTAAAATCTCAGTAGTTTCTTTTTGTTGATGTTGGTTTTTTTGGGGGGGGTACTGGGGATTAAACTCAGGGGCATTCTACCTCTGAGCTACACCTCCAGTCCTACTTTTTATTCTTTATTTTGAAACAGGGTCTTACTAAGTTGCATACAGCCTAAGTAGCTGAGGCTGGCCACGAACCCGGATCCTCTTGTCTCAGCCTCCCAAGTACTGGGATTACAATTGTGCACCACCGCCACCACGCCCAATTCTCAGTGTGGTTTTGATTGCATTTCCCTGATTGCTAAAGATATTGAACATTTTTCATATATTTGTTGGCCATTTGTATCATTTGTATTTCTTCTTTTGAAAAACTTCTGCAGAGTAATGGCAAAGAGAGATCAAGAAACCCTAAAAAGAAGGCTCATTAGGAAATTTAGAGACAACATTAGGAAAAGGGTCCATAGATAGGTTAATGTGGGGCAGCACCAACGATGAACTTCAGAGGGACATGCCCATTTCTAATAAAAGCTCAGTAAAATATCTCTCCCTGATTACTGGTAGCATAAATTTTCTTCAGAAGAATGAAGGAAGCGGGGTACACGCCTTTAATCCCAGTACTTGGAAGGCTGAAATAGGAGGATCCCAGGTTTGAGTGCAGCAACTTAGCAAGGCCCAGTTTCCAAATAAAAAGTAAAAAGGACTGAGGGTGTAGCTCAGAGGTAGCATGCCCCTGGGAGTTCAATCCCCAACACCACATACAAAAAAAAAAGGAAGAACCACCGAACCACCATCTCCTACCTCACTGTTGATGTGGGGCATGTTCAAAGGCTGCTAGTAGACCCAGCCACATGGTGTTACTGACCTTACCGTTTTTTATTTTCCAGCCAAGCTCTGAACCTGTTCTGGATCCACAGCAAATCCAAGCATTTGACCAGCTTTGCCGCCTCTACCGAGGAAGTTCCAGGGTAACATCTGTGTAGTTGTTTACTTTTCTGTTTCCCTATTTATAATTTACTATTTTGGGAAGTCAGCATCCTGGAGTCCTCTTTCTGGCCTATCCTTAGCATGGAAGGTGCCCTGGCATCCCTATTATGGCCACTTAGCCCAGGGAACACCCAGAATCTGGTGAACGGGACAGAGAACATGGAAAGATACCTATCCCTTATCTACCATGATCTGTGAGGACACAGAAGAGCTTCCCTGCTTGACCTACCAGAGAGAGCAAGTGTGACCCCTCATCCAGGAGGCCTTTGTTTATATCTTGAGGCCCAGTCCCTCCTGGACATCTGCATTGGTTCATTTTGTTTGGGCGAACGAATGCAAAACGCAGAATGCAACAGCTAGGGCACCTTCTAGGAACCTCCTTTCACATTTCCTCTGTCTTGGCACTCCTCTGTCATCAACTTGTGGCTCATGGTTCAGCATGGTTGCTACAACTCTAGCCATTGTGCCTGAGCTCCAGCTAGCAAGAGGAGAATAAGGGAGATAACAATAAGCCCTCCTTTAAGGGCGGTTCCTAGAAATTGTACACACCTATTCCACTTACCCTGCCTAACTGCGGTGGAGGCTGGGAAAACTGTTTTTCATTCCAAAAGGCCATAGGCGGAAACTCTTGGTGTCCTGTAACTGCAGAAGAAGAGTGCAGGTTTGGAGGGAGGGCTGTTGCAGTCGCTGCCACGGCCAGTCTTGTGTCCCGTGTCCACACCAGAAGCGCTCTCAGTGGCTTCCTCAGCCCACACCTCCTGGCCTAGTGCCTGCCTCGGTCCCTCAGAGCAGAGACCTGGAGCATCCTGGGCTCATCCTTTACACTCCCTCCACTCCCTGGGAGGCCCCTTAGGCATCTTCTTCCTTTCTCCCCTCTCCCTCCAAACTGCTACTACCCTGGGTCCCGCCTCCTTGTCACCACAGAGGCCCCTGCAGGTCTTCCGATGCATTAACAACCCTCATATCCCTTCCAGTGCTGCTGCCTGGGTCTTTCCAAACCTGACCGGGGCCTGTTGCCCCTTGTGTAAGACCCAGTCCAACCCTCTGCTGCCTAAAAGTGGGAAGCCACACCCTGCCACCACCTCCACCCCCAGGTGACACCCCGTCCCCCCAGGCCCAGCTGGTCCCTTGCGCGTCCCCTGAGCCAGCTGCTGCTGAGCTCTGCCGCTGCTCGGGAGCCCTGCTCCCACCCCACTGTCAGGCACACACCTGCAGGGCTGCTTGGCAGCCCAGAGAAAAAAATGGCATTCCATCTCTGGCAGTTGGTCTGAGCCCAGGTTTTGTTTTTTGGTTTTTGGGTTTTTTTTCATCCCCGGAGACTTCTCTGAGCTGAGCTGGCATCGCTCCACCTCTTCCATGCTGCAGCTCTGCAGCTACGCTCTGCAGGGAGTTGGGTTCTGGCCCTTCCAAGGACACTCTTCTGCCAACTGTTGAACTCTTACTCAGGGGCCATTGATTTCCTGATCACTAAGTTATAGAACAAAAAATATCTCTTTTCTTGGGGAAAAAAAAACTAATTTTTTTCCAGTACTGGGGGTAGAACCCAGGGGTGTTCTACCATTGAGCTACATCTTCAGACCTTTTTTGTTTTAATTTTATGATAATATCAGGGGTTCACTAAGCTCCCAGGCTGGCACTGGCCTTGAACTTGTGATCCTCCTGCTTCAGCCTCTTGAGTCCTTGGGATTACAGGAGTGCACCAGGAAACATTTCTGTGTGTAGTTGGTCTTTTTAGCTCAGTGTGAGAAAGTGAAAGTACTTTGGGTTTAGCATCTCTTGCATGTTCAGTTCAAAGTCCTCTGCACAATCTCCCTGACACTGCACAGACTGGCACACAGCCGAGAGGGATAGGAGGAAGGGAATGGCACAGGCAACCTGCACCGGTGCCAGTGGAAGCCTTGGCCCCTTGCTCGGGCCAGCCTCCCCATGTCCTTGGCCATCCTGTGCTTGCAGTCAGAGCTTTGGCATTGGAGTTACCATGGTTGTCACTGATCCAGGACCTGGGCGTGGGTTATTTTTTATAATATTGGCATTTAGGGGCCTTCAGATGCCCCCCCACACCCCCAGTTACCACAACCATCGGTCATATTTTTGATAGAGTGACAAGTAGACACACATGAGCCTTGTGCCATTATTGCCTGTGTGACAGGAGATCCCTTACCAGAGGTCAGGGAACAGGTAGAAGACAGGGCAGGTAGGCAGGGCCCAGGTGACAGGTGCAGAGAAGGCAGGACTGTAGGCAGCTTG
Organism: Graphiurus murinus; assembly: GCA_004027655.1. Classification (NCBI taxonomy): domain Eukaryota; kingdom Metazoa; phylum Chordata; class Mammalia; order Rodentia; family Gliridae; genus Graphiurus; species Graphiurus murinus. The sequence goes on from PVLC010017078.1 coordinate 27,835, forward strand.
GCTGAGTGAAAGTTGCTACCTGGACCTCAGTTTGAATCCCACCCTAAGACTCACTGCTGGATGACTTGGGGTGACTTCCTTACCTGCTCAGGGTTCCAGGATTTTTATGTCACAGGGTTGTTGTGGAAGATTGGAAATAACACAAGTCTAAAGTAACTAGCATAGCATCTAGCACTAAAAAGACACTCAATACAGTTACAGGAGGCTTTCAGAGGTCCCTGGGGATTTCTGACAGGGTCGCCCTGAGGAGTTCAATAGCTAGCTCATCACAGTCGCCCTCTCTCCAGGATGGTCCCCACCGGCTGGGCTCTCACTGGCCTCCAGTTGAGCCCAAACAGGATGCTAGTAGTGGGACTTGATGGCCCCACACCCCAGGGCCCATCTACTGCTACTGAGGAACTTAGCATCTTGGCCCTGAGTTTCCCTTCTAGTTGTTCTGTTGCGGTGGGTGCGCTGTGTTAATATGAGGAAGCAGCAAGCAAAGACACTGAGCATGCTCAGGCAGGACGTCCCGGGCCTGGGAATAGCACTTGTGTCTTCTCTGACAGTCAAGGGCATCAGGAGAACCAGACCATCAGGCCTCCACTTTGCTGAGAGCCTCCTTAGGTGAGGGGGTGACATCAGGCTTCCCGTGGGCCAGCCTGGCCACTTCCTGCTGCCATGCTGTCCTCCTTGGCAGGCCCTCCAGACCTCAGCTACTAACAGAGAGAGTTTCTTCGTGGTCACTGGTAGAAACAGGAAGCTAGGAGCAGGAGGACTCGCTTGGAGGAGAAGGTGGAGTCTATGAGCTCTATGAACTCAGTGCCTGGTGGCACTGGTGTCTGAGCTCTTCAGAGGTCTTCAGATTGTGAGGGAGAGAGGCCAAGGCCAGGGCTCATAATCAGGGGCACTCACCTTGAAGACACTCCAAGAGGGAGCATGTGGAGTGAGATGGACTGGGAATGGAGAACCTCAGCTCAGGGAGGAGCAGCTGCAGTCAGGGTGTGGACAGCCAGGATGGGACAGCCCTACCAAGGCAGAAGACACAGTGTGCCTGCTCTGGGAGCAAACCTGTCCAGTCTGGCCATTACTGAATGAGGAACTAAAGCCCTGAGAAATGAGGTGAATTTGCCCCAAAGTCACACTGCTAGCTTATAAAACAGCCCTGGGGTCCAAACCCAGCTTTTGTTACTCTTCCTGCAGTGTAGTGCTTTCCATAGCTGAGGCAGGGAGCCAGGACCTCCAGCTCTGTCCCCACCCCTCTCAGGGCCCACCCAGGCTCTCTTCCCCCACAGCTCACCTGATTTGTATCCCCTTCTTTGTAGCTGGCTCTCCTTACGGAACTCTCCCAGAACCGCAGCGGCGAGAGCTACAGGCCATTTGCTGGTTCCCAGAGTGGCCCTGCTTTCAACAGCATCTTTCAGAACGAGAACTTCCAGCTGCAGCTTATTCCTCCGCCTGTGACTGAGGACTGAAGCCACCTGGGGCATGGCCCTGGAGACCAGAGGTGATCTCAGGACTGCAGAGAGGAGAGGGCCCTCGTCTGTGACAGGCTCGGGATCCACTGCCCCACACTCCTGAGCAGAGGGTCCAGGAGGGACCCTCCACCCACCATTCCCAGTGTAGATGCCCTGTCTCTTCCACAGTGCTGTCTCAGTTTCCATCCCCCATACTGCCTGAGTGTGTTTTGCTTGAAATATCACATACCTCTGTTCAGCTCTTTAGCAAATACATTTTACCTGTTAGGACTTTTTTTTGTCTCCACTGAAAACTGAAGAATCAGTGGAGCCCCCCAGATGGCATCCCAGGAGGGCAAGATGGGGGCATCGGCTGTAGGAGCAGAGTGTGGCCAGGCTGCAGTGTAACAGGCAGCCATGGAGAGAACAGCGGCTGCGGTGGGCAGGGCCCCATCGATGTGCTTATGTTAAAACCCGTGGGACTGGGAGACTGGCCCTTTCTAACAATAAACGTCTCTGTGAGTTCTGCAGGCCTGCTGGCTGGCTGGCTCTCAGTCTGTCAAGTCACAACGGACATTTGGAGCCTTCTTGCCACAGTTGGGTATTTATCAGCTCCAAGTCAGTAGACTCTGGCTTTATTGAAACAAGTAGGCTCCTTGCATCAAAGGCTCCTTGCAAAGCCTAGCCATCCAGTGCTCCTGTGACAGGGCCAGGGCTCCCAAGGAGAGAAAGACCTGTCCATTTTGTGTCCCTGGAACTTTGTATACCATTGAACCAGTAACCGCAGAGATCACTACACACTCAGATGTCCCATGTCATCAGTTCACTCAATAGACACTACCCAAACCCACAAGAAATAGATGTGTAAACTAGATGTGGAGTGGTATGGGGGAGGGTGCATTGAGGGTTGAACCCAAGAATGCACTAAACTAAGCTTACACCCTCAGTTAAACCTACCAGATACTCCATATCTTTTGGGAGCTTGATAATAGCTGTGTGTGTGTGTGTGTGTGTGTGTGTGTGTGTGTGTGTGTGTGTGTGTGTGAGAGAGAGAGAGAGAGAGAGAGAGAGAGAGTGAGAGAGAGAGAGAGAGACACTAGGGATTGAACCCAATGTGTGTGTGTGTGTGTGTGAGACTAGGGATTGAACCCAGTGGCATTCTAACTCTGGGCTACACCCCAGCCCTTTTTATTTTGAAACAGAGTGTCAGTAGATTGCTGAGAGTCTCACTACATTGCTCAGGCTGTCTTCATACCCACAATCCTCCTCTCTCAACCTCCTGAGTACTGGGATTACAGGCATGGGCCACCATACCTTCCAGACTGACTTTTTTTGTGTGGTACTGGGGATTGAACTCAGGGGCATTCTACCTCCGAGCTACACCCCCAGCCCTATTTTTTTTTAATTCTTTATTTTGAAACAGGGTCTCACTAAGTTGTGGAGTGCCTCACTAGGTAGCTAAGGCTGGCCAAGAACCCGGATCCTCTGGCCAGACTGACTTTTAATAGAAAATAGATCCTGCTTTTATCATGTACTTTCTGTGATCCTGAGCATTTTTTTTTTTTTTTTTTGCGGTACTGGGGATTGAACTCAGGGGCATTCTACCTCCGAGCTACACCCCCAGCCCTATTTTTTTATTCTCTATTTTGAAACCGAGTCTCACTAAGTTGCGGAGTGCCTCACTAGGTAGCTGAGGCTGGCCGCGAACCCGGATCCTCTGGTCTCAGCCTCCCGAATGCTGGGATTACAAGCGTGCGCCACCACGCCCGGCTCTGAGCATATCACTTAACTTCTCTAAAACTCAGTTTCTTTGTAGAATGAAGCTGTTATAAAGATGAAATGAGATCATACATGTAAAACACTTAGCATTGTTCAGGTACATAGCACATGCCCAGAAATTTTAGTATTTATTGTATACCTCTTCCCAAGAGCTGAGCAGCACCAGGCCCTGCCTCCAGAAGGTGTGACGAGGTGCCTCTCACACCTCGAGGGAAGTTGTAAGCTTTGAGTGACCACCAGTTGAACACCAATTGCAGCTATTTGAGATGGTTTCAAACCCCACCTGCAGATGAGACAGCTGAGGCTCAAAGATGAGAAGTAATTTCACCAAGCGACAAAGTAAAGCAGAGTTGTGATTTGAACACACAACTGTGATTTCAGGGACACACTCTCCCCAGAGTATGGAGTAGAAGGTTTCTTAGCCTCAAAGTAATGCCAAAAGAACTTGATATTCTCAAAGTACTACTTGGTGGTTACCCTTCCTTCTGTCATCTAACTAAGCCAGAGGGATTTACAATATAAAAAATATATATTGTATTGGAAAGCTGCGATAGGATGATTGCAGGTTTGAAGCCAGCCTCAGCAACTTAGTGAGACCCTCCTTGACTGTTTCAAAATAAAAAGTAAAATAGGACTAGGGGTGTAGCTCAGAGGTAGAATGTTCCTGGATTTAATCCACAGTGCTACACACACACACACACACACACACACACACACACACACACACATTGTAATGTCAAAAACAAAGTATACGTGGGAGGGATGGAGTAAAAGCATATTTTATATGGTCAAGGTAAAATTGTTAGTAGCTTAAAATAGCTTATTATATTGTATGTAAGTCTCATGGTAACCACAAAGTAAAAACCTTATGGTAGATACACAAAAGATAAAAAGAAGTCAAAACACTTTAGAAAAAATCACTCCCATGTTCACTGCAGCATTATTCATAATACCCAAGATGTAGAATTCACCTCAGTGTCCCTTAGCAGATAAATACCTAAAGAAATTGTAGTGTATGCACACAATGGAACACTATTCAATCAACCTTTTTTTTGGGGGGGGGGGCTACTTGGGATTGAACCCAGGAGTGTTATACCTTCAAGCTATACCCTGAGCCCTTTTTATTTTTTTGTTTTGAAATAGTCTCTCATCGCCAGGTTGCTGAGTCTTGCTACGTTGCTGAGGCTGGCCTCAAACTGTAATACTCTCGTCTCAGCCTCCCACGTACTGGGATTATAGGTGTGCTCCACCACACTCGGCCATTCAGCCTTTTAAAAGAAAGAAGTGCTATTATTTGTAACAACATGGATAAACCTGGAGGACATTAGGTTAAGTGAAATAAGCCAGGCACAGAAAGTCAAATGCTGCATCTCATATGTAAAGTGTTAAAATTTTGAACTTGTAAAAACAAAGTAAAATGGAGGTTACCAGAAGCTGGCACAGGGTGGACATATTGGGGAAATGTGGTGGAAGGACACAAAATTTCAGTTAGGAGGAATAAATTCAAGAGTATAGTTAATAACAATATGTTACATACTTGAAAATTGCTAAGAGTAGATGTTATTGTTTTCACCATAAAACAGTTTGATTTAGCTATTTTCAGTGTATACATACATCAGAATATGCACACCATATATACAATTTTCTCTTGTCAATTAAAATAAGTTAAACCAAGTTAGTTTACTGTGTATGAGAACACTGATCAAATCAGAATCAGGAAACACCAACAAATTATTCTTCCCAGTCCCTTTCCTATTTAATCAGTCCCCAAGAGTTCCTTTACTTCTTATCATTCAAGTCACAGCATAGTTGAATGAATTCCTGCATTTCTGCATTCAGGTCAGGCTTCCTAAGGATGCGCTCCAGCCTGGGTCTGAAGGACCCTCTTGTCTCATCCAACACTGGATGAGGTGCCACCTCGTGACTGCAGGGCGACTCTCGCACTGAGGACATGGCAGGTCTGCACTGAGCCCCTGTCACCTCTCATGGCCCATGGTGATTTCAGGTCTCAATTCAAAGCAGTTCCTTGGGGAGACTTTTATCTCTAAGTATCTTCAGAATCACAAAACAACAGTTTCTGCTGATGCTGCCTTCTGATGCTTTCTGGGGGGCGTGGGGTGCCCCCAGGTCACAGCAGGCTGGGAGCCTGGCCCTGCACGGAACAGGCAGCTCCAGGCCTTGCTCCAGCCCCACGCTGAGCCCCAGCTGTGTTTCTAGGTCACGTGGTGCCCCAGGCCTGGACAGGTGATTAGAAGTAGGGTCAGGAGAGGGAGATTTCAGAGACCCTTCAGCTATCATCTAGGGAGGACAGAGACCCTGAACTTCCCCCATACTGTCCCCTGGGCCAAGGAGGTATTGATGCCTAAACAGAATCAGGGCACTCCTGGGAGAGGGTGGGGCATTCAGCCTTGCCCCAAACAGTGGAGCCTGGCAATTTTGTTCTCTTTTGTACCTGGTAAACAGTAAATACTTGAGTGGGTGCCTGTGTCACACCTGAAAAGTTACCCTCAGCTCTCCCAGCTTTAGCTGCACTCCTCCCCTCCCCCTGCAGGCTGCGTTACACTGTCATCCATGAGGCCACACAGTCCCTGCCACCGCTGGGCACTTACCACTTAGGGAGGAGCATGTGCTAAGCAGAAAATATCCCCATGGTGCAGTCAACACTTGCTTTTATTTTTATAATTTGATTTTTATGAAAAGATGGATTAAACATCATTTTGCTCTCTGGCTGTGCATTTGTTTGTGTGCCTGAACTTCCCTCTCTGTCCCTTTGTTCATTTGGGTACTTCCAGGATAGAATCTGGCCATGGACCTTCTTTGTGTGGAGTCATTGTTACCAGGTGTCATTTGCCATAGCCTCTGTTTTCCATCTTTCTTTTTACATTTTTTTTTCTAAAGTGAGATTTTTGTTTAAGTTAGAACTCTAAGGACATCTTCAATTGGAGCATCACTTTCCTCCAGGTGATATAAACAAACACCCAAGTTTTCATGTTCCTGTGGTTTGAATATGGCGATTCCAAGATTCGGGTGCTGAGACTTGTTGGCCATTGGGATGTTGTGAAGAGGTGAGGCTTTTCAAAGATGATGAAGCCACTAGGGCTCCTCCCTCACAAAGAGATAAAGGCCTTTTTTTTGTTTTGTTTTTTGGCTATTGCTCCTTTTTTTTTTTTTTTAATTGGTGCATTGTAATCCTACATCTTTGTTAGGTACAAGCTGTTAGAGGCATACATGCACACATCTCTCATTTAGCCCTTCCCCAATTCCTGCCCCACTCCCTCCCCCCTCCCTCCTTCTTATGTTTAGTTTAGTGATTGACTTTGATATGTTTGTGAAAGTACATCATGTGCATTAGGGTGTTTCCCTCCCCTCCCCCATCTCC
>PVLC010017079.1:0-34580 GCA_004027655.1 Graphiurus murinus
AAAGAAAGAAAAAGAAGAAAAGAAATAAATGCATTGCTTAAGTTACAGTTTTTGAGGATTTTTTTGAATTATCTCTTTTTTCCCCTCTTAGTTCTGGAGATTAAATCCTTGAGTACTCTACTGTCAAGTAACCTCTCAGTCCTTTTTAATTTTTATTTTTATTTGAGACAAAGTTTTACTAAGTTGTGCAGGCTAGCCTAAAACTTGTAATCCTCCTGCCTCAGCTTCTTGAGTAACTGGGATTATAGCCATGTGACATCATGCCCAACTTTGACATATTCTTTTTATCATTATTTAATCAAGTGTTTTTTCTTTGGTGATGGGACACTGAAAAGACAGGTAGGTATCCCCAGGACATCCACCAACCTGAGGAAATAGTCGAAGTGCTTAGTCAAAGTGCATGACCTTTATTATATTCATTCCACAGTAGTTATTTCTTATGAATTTTGGTAAGATTTGTAGAGAATTCAGGATGACAGAATAGTGAAGCAACCAACACAGTGGTTTTTTATTGCTGCTGGGAATTTAGGATTTATTCTGAGGGAATATCTGCCTAATATTGTTTAGGGAGCTTCCCAAGGTCCTGCCCCTGGGGAACTGATAGCCTCCTGCAGCTGAAGGCTGCTTGAAGGCCTGGAGAAGGGCAAACACCCTATTCAGTGAAGCCCTTGAATGAATGAGCTGGTGTTTTCCTTCTCCCACTCTGGTTATTAAGTTTAAAGGATGTCTAATTTTAAATACTTCAAATTCTTGAGTTGTTCCATGTTACAAAACCTACCTTTAAGAAGTTCAAACATGCACTGATGCTCTGTCTGAGGCCGCTAACCATAAGCCAATTAAGTATTGGAATCCATCTGCTGAAACTGAAGCCGTTATCCAAATAGTTAATATTTTCCCATTCTTCTTGACAACAATTAAATAGCATGCATCTGCTCATCCAGAAGAGAGAGCAACTCATTAAGACAGAAGGTTAAAAAGGGGGGAATGGTTCTATCACCCACTCCCAAGAGGATTTGCATTTTAAATAGGGCTATGAGAAGAGGGCAGTACTTGGTCCAAAGAAAAATATCTGTAACGAAAAAATTTCCAATACTGTTATGCATAATTAAATAGTCTCCAGAAAGGAGGCACGATGGTATATGATTAGAAAATAAGCTCTCGCTTCTGACAAAAAAAAAAAAAAAAAATATGGCCACTTTAATTGGAATCAGATTTGTTAATTTTCTTGGACTGTCAGATACATTTCTGAGAATGTGAAAATTCTAATAATCCCTTTTTTTTCTTTTTCAGGTGTGTCCTCTTTAAGTATTCAATTTGCCAAACTCCCCAAGGGATTAAAGCATTTAAATTTATCTAAAACCTCACTATCACCTAAAGGTACAGTATGTCTTTTTTTTTTTTTTTACTTTTATTGGTGCATGATAGTCTCACATCATAATGTAGTTCACAGTGATAGTGACATACATGCACACAGCACTTGGTGGGCTTCCCCCTGGCTCCCTCCCCCTCCCCCCTTCCCCATGCAAGGTATTGAGATTGATATTGGCATTCTCACATATGTATACAATGTCCATGGAAGTGCTTCCTTCTTGATCCCCACTTCTTCCCCTAGACCACCTCCCTGGCTCCATTAGAGTTTCTCCTCCATTATCTGATGTCCCTCTGGCATCTCAATTATTCCCTGGCTTCCACATATGAGAGAAGACATATGCCTCTTCACTTTCTGTGACTGGCTAATCTCACTTACCATAATGTTCTCCAAGTCCATCCATGTTCCTGCAAATGACATTATTTTGTTCTTCTTTATTGCTGAGTAGAATTCCATTGTGTGGATAGCCCATAATTTTATAATCCATTCATCTGTTGATGGACACCTAGGTTGGTTCCATAATTGCAAATTAGTGTAGCTGCTATGGAGGTCAGTGTGGTGATTCCTCAGGAAATTGGGAGTGGATCCACCATATGATCCAGCTATACCATAACTCCTGGGTATCTTTCCAAAGAGAATGAAATCAGAAAATCATAGTAATATATGCATATCCATGTAGCAGCAAAATTCAAGTAGTCTTTATTTTGCACTGTGTCTCATATTGCTGGCACACCTGCTACTTTGAGTACTTAGAATTATTATTCTTATATATACCTGCATTTGAAGATACACATATTCCATTACTCTGGCAACTCTAAGATAAAGACATTTTGTAATTCAAATCTGATGGTCTGGGAGTTAAGTGTTTTCAGAGTAGAGAACAGTTTTGAAGTACACTTGTAGTCTTTTAACTCACCTGGCTGCTTGCAGCCTCATGCCTTGCATTCCTGAAAGCACCTGGCTGTGTGTCCAGGATTCATTCTGCAAAAACTAGCCGGCCTCCCCACCTGCCTCATAGACTTGCTTCACAGAAAACTCAGCCCCACCGCTGAGTCACCACCTTTCCATCCCTGGCAATTGCTTGCTTTTCTCCCATCACTCATCACGTCCCATCAAGTCTCTTGTTATTTTGCCACGCCAGCACCTTCCTAATAACATCAGAGATTATTCTGCATTCTGCATGCCTTCATACACATTCATACTCTGCCCAGATACCTGCGAAGGTTTTCTTTCCTCCCCATATCTTCTTGGAAAGCTTCTATTTATTTTAGAAAACCCTCATCTCTGCTGAGACGTATTCCCTAAGCCTGAGACTGTGCAGACTCTATTGCTCTTTCCTTTATATTATTTCTAGATCACACGTGGCATTACTGTGTAAATATCGTGTCTTTCCTATGAGAATGAAGCTCTCCTTGTAGCCTACTTTTCTCTTGTCTCTGCACCATCAGCACCTGCCCCAGTGCCTGGCCCACTGTGGGGCTCAGGGGAGGCTCCTTGCATTGAGCAGCTTGCTGTTAAATACGTCACTGTTTTGAGGCATAATATGTGGTACTGTCAGTCCTGCCAGGCTGCCTGTGATCGAATCCTGACATTTCCATTTGCTATGAACATCTTCTTATCTTGAGAATTAGTATTGTTTTATAAGACATAACTCAGATAATTTTAAGTTTTCCTATGTAAGGCAAATATCTTGAAATGTTTATTTATTTATTTTTTTGGTAATAGGGATTGAACTCAGGGACATTCTATCTTTGAACTACATTCCCAGCCTTATTTCTTTTTTATTTTGAAACAGGGTCTCACTATGTTGCTGAGATTGTCCTCTAACCTGAGATCTTCCTGTCTCAGCTTCCTAAGTAGTGGGATTACAAGTGCGTGCTGCCTACCACACCCATACCCAGCTGAAATGTCTTTTTTTTTTTTTTTTTTTTGTATTGGGGATCAAAGCGAGGGGCCTTCTACCTCCAAGCTACAACCACAGCCCTTTTTATTTTTTTTTAAATTTGAAACAGAGTTTCAATAGGTTGCTAAAGGATCTCACTACATTACTGAAGCTGGTCTCCAACCCCTGACCCTCTGTCTAAATCTCCCAAGTTACTGAGATTACAGGTGCACACCACTACACCTGACTTTTAATTTCTTAAAGCTTTATACATAGGTTCTAAAGGTTTTCAATTTTTCAAATAGCTCAGATTAAACCACAGTTTAATGTTTTTGCTAAATTTGAATAACATTCATATTTCAGTTCTTAGAAAACATTTATAGTCATGGCTCCATAATTTAAGACATATTTTTTTTAATCTCCCCATGACATCCCCGCTGTTTCCAAATACCCGTTCTCAACCTCAGATGTAAGCTGACTGATAGTTTTCTGGATTTCCAGCAAATGTCCTGCTGGTTGGCAGATTATGTCAAGGCAAGGCCATCTGCTACCACCTTTTTCCAGCTGTAAGCATTCCAATAATAAATATCAAGAATGGTCAAAATCAGTAGACAGCCAGAATAAAGAAGGACATGGAAATCTGTGTTTGGTTTGGTCTGGTATGTAAGAGCCCTGATTTTTTTTCCTAGTTCTACATTTTCATAATTTCCTGCTATTAGTGGGCTTATTAACACAGACCTGAATGTAGATGTGGGCCCAGGAGGCAGGAGAGAAAATCCTTCTGTCTCAGGAGCATGAGGCTGAGCTGATAACACAGTTCTCTCTCCAGTCTCTCCAACATTGGCCACCTGCCAAGTGCCCGCACTTGTGAAGGGGTGTTTTGCTGTCAGCGCTAATTTGGCCTTCTAATTTTGGAATTTATTTATTGGGTTTTGGGCTACCTCATGAAGGACATGATTTTACACATGATTTTCTTGATGAGAGCCTGATATTCTCCATAAGTTTTAGACTTAATTATTCCATCTCAGAAAACATATTAATACTAACAATAGGACAGACAGAAGGAACGTGGTCACAGAAGCCATCACAGATCACAGAAAGTGACCTTTCCTGTAGGCCCTGCAGCTTTCGCTCTTGTCAAACAGTTAATCAAATCTCCATGTCCTTCAGTCGCAGGCTCTTGCTTCTTGCTTGTGCCTCACTGGGCAGTAAGTACAGTCAGCCCTCAGTGTCTGCAGGAGAATGGTTCCAGGAAATTGCCCCGCCCCGTATTAAAATACATAGCACTCTCCACGTGGGTCCCCTTGTATAAGGTGGTGTAGTATTTGTATAGGACATACGCATATCTTCCTATGCACTTTAAACACTTTAAATCATCTTCAGATTACCTTTAATACCTCATCCAGTGTAAAGCTATGCCAATAGATAGTTGTTATATTCTGATAAGAAAAATAGTCTGTAGTTGTTCAGTATAGATGCTTTTTATTTTTATTTTTTTGGTTGTCCTGAAGGTGGAACCCAGGGGCATCTGTCCTCTGAGCTACATCTCCAGCTTTATTTTATTTTGAAAAAGTATCTTGCTAAGTTGCGGAGGTCCTTGCTAAGTTGCTAAGGTTGGCCTTGAACCTGTGATCTTCCTTTCTTAGCTTCCCAAGTACTGGGATTATGGGTATGTGCCACCATGACTGGCTCAGGTGCAGTTTTTAAGAGTATTTTTGATTGTGGTTGGTTGAATCTGCAGATGCTGAACCCACAGGTATATCTGTGTCAGCCACTGCACTGGCCTTTGACTGGTGAGGTGGTATCTGTGGGTCTCACAAGCCCCTGTTCTGTCATTGTATAGTCAATTCTCAATAAAGATTTTTTTTTAAACTAAAAAGGAAAAAAAAAATCCTGTGTAGCAGTGACTTCTCATCCTACAGTCTAATTCGTTGTTTTTGACTTGTTCTTTTTCATTTGTGATGGCCTTTGCATGTTTCCAGTGCAAAGATGGGTCTTATACGTCTCCTAATCCTTTGTACTTTATAAACAGTAAATATTAAGATGACAGCCAAGAAGTTCTTCCTTGCACTTACTTAAAATATTTTACATTCAAAGCCTCTGTCTCCTTCTTAACATACCCAAATGCCCACTTGCCCTTAAGAAGTGATTCAGTGGTCTTTATCACGCACAGGCTGGAATCGAGTCTTTGCACCTCTCTGAAGCTAGAGAATGAGACAGAAACCCCTTGACTCCAGTGGAGGTGTGTCAGCCCTCAGCTCGTAGAGTTCTCTCCTCTGCTCCTGCTGCCATGGCCAGATCTGACTTTTACTGGCAGACCTGAGCCCTGGCCTTTCCACTCCCTAAAGGTGCCAGAGTGTGGCAAAAATCCTCTTTGCTCTTTCTCTTTAGGGTAATTGAGAAGGGCCACAATTTTAAAAGAATTTTACTCAAGAAACAAGAAAAACCAGCTGGCCTCAGTGGTGCACATCTGCAATCCCAGCTGGCCTCGAATTTGTGATCCTCTTGCCTCAGCCTCCTTAGTGGCTGGGATTACAGGCATGGGCACTATGCCCAGTTGAATCCTTAGACTTTTGATAGAAACATGAAGAGCTTTGCTATATCCCCTGTCCTGTTATCCTAAGAATAATCACCAGGGATATTGAGGACTTATGAATTCCATTGAGTGACCATCCTCCTCTGGGATCTCATTTTATGACAGACCTCAAAGAAGTGACCTGATAAAAAATCCACCCATCTAAGGCCATGTGTGACCTGCGAGCTGTCAGTCACTGTTAATTGTGTAACACGTCTCTTTCTACACTAAACAGTCCTGCCTTACCCATATAGTCATCATTTGGGGGGATGGATTTGCCAGATCAATTCATTTGACTTTAACTTGAGCTGTGTATGTTTTCTAAGTAAAGCGTGTATAGAGTGTTAATTAAGTTTTTCCTCTCGATTGCTTCTTGTATTGTGTACAGATCATCTTCTTACTCTTTGTAAAATCCATTTCAATCCAAATGTTGCCTCGAGTGTAATACATTTACATAGAGTGACATATTCTTCCATCAGCTTCCTAGTACCTAAATAGCCCAAGTTATCTGAATGTGCACATGTATCATTTAAATGCCATTCACTAAGTCAGGCACCACCTGGCAGGATTAAAAGAAAGGTAAAAATGGAGACCTAGATTACCTGCATCACTCTGAGACTTCAAAGTGAAACACTTTCTATCCTTGGACGCATCAGAAGGCGGGGAGCAGGGTGAGGCGGAGTCCATCACTCTCAGATCTGATGGTGGGAGTCACCTGTCCTCCTCGTGGGCTTGGGAGAAGCTAAGGTGTACTGAAGCACTGCTGTCTAGGGACTGTGCTTACGGTCAGTCTCAGGCCTGGGATTCAATGGGACTGCGGGTTATTTTTAGAAACTCACAAGCCTCATTGTGTTTCCTGGAGTGACGTGGAGCCTGGATATGCTTGATGTTGCAGGGGTGAACAGCCTTTCCCAGTCCCTCAGCGCCAACCCTCTGACTGCCTCTACCCTCACCCACCTGGACCTCTCAGGGAACGTCCTTCGTGGAGATGACCTCTCGGTAAACTTGCTTTGCCTCACTCTCTAGGTCCTCCCTCCAAGGAGCTGTATTTAATAAGCCTGGGCTGATCTGTAAATGTGACTTTCTTATGTCTCTCCCTACGTCTCTCTTTATCATGATGCCTTAAAATCATGTAGTTACAAGCTTAGGAAGTGTTTTAATGAGAACTCTAGAGTCTTTCTTAATTAAATATACTATGTCACTGTAGTTTTTTTTTCTTCTTCACTTAATGACACTGAAGTCCAAATTCTTTTTCTGAAGGAGTTATTTTCTTCATTTTAAAATATTAACATTCAGCAAGGTGTGGTGGCATCCACCTGTAATCCCAGTACTCGGGAGGCTGAGACAGGAGAATTGCAGGTTCAAGGCCAGCCTCAGCAACTTAGCAAGGCCCTCAGCAACTTAGCAAGACCCTGTTTCAAAATAAAAGATAAAATAGAGCTGAGGGTATAGGTCAGAAGTAGAATATCCCTGGGTTCAATCCCCAGTAACACACACACACACACACACACACACACACACACACACACACACTCAAATTAGGTCACCTGTTAAAATTGCCTGCTAAGAAAAATTGGTAACATAAACAGAACTATTTCATTATTAAATAGTAGTGTTAGGAGGACTTTTTAAAAAATAATTTGTAATTTAAAGAGTCTATTGGGATAAACCCCAGCCTGTCTATTCCATGAATAAAGTAAAAGTAACGTACAGCTACTCTTTAAAGTTTGATTATGATACCAGAAAGTTCCCCCTCGATTATAACAAGATTTTTCATGCACTTGTGTCTGTAGTGTAAATGGTTGGCAGATCTTATTGATGCAGAGAGTTCGATATGACCTCACCGTATATGGTGAGTGGTCCCTTCCGGCCACCATGATGAAATTTAGAAGAAATGTTCCTTTAACAAGGCCTATAGCATGTGAGTGTCTCTGAAGCACTTTAATGTACATTCCACTACTTTGTAGGAATGAGAAACACTGAAATATATTCTCATTTCTTTTGTTTTACTTTACCTGTAAGGCCAGGAATACAAATGAAGGTCTATTTGTAGCATTTTTTTCCTCTCTCTCTTTTCCTTCACACTTGAAGTCATTTAAATAATGCCTGTTTCCTGCTGTGCCAGGACTTTTCAATGCATTTCCCAATTTCAATTGTCACCATCACTGATGATTTAGAAATCTCTCCCATCCAAGATGAAGCAAGGCATCCCGGGTGAGACCAGCGAAACATCACAGTGATGAAGCAGCAGAAGGAACAAGAGAAGAGGCTGAGCTTTCATAAGACTCAGCTAACTCAGGGACACTAATAGTCGCCTCAGATAACAAAGTAGCTCAGTACTTCTTTCCCTGGCCAGCCTGGGTCTTGTCCCTGCTTCCTCGGGGGCAGGGGAGTGGACCCAGGAAGCTGAGTGAGAGTGAGCTCCTCGCTGGGACAGGCAGAGGTTCTGGGGCTCCCGCCCCAGGTGCATGGGCTTGCCAGGCCCCCTGTCCCAGAGAAAGCAACTGGGAGGGGAGTTGGCTAAGTGGGGTCTGGTCACTGCATCTGGGTGATAAGTGCTCCCCCAGCTGGTGGCTGGGAGCAAAACCACACCAGTTTTACATGTGGGGAGGTCACTCCTGTCAGGCAAATAGAGAGACAGGCTGAGGAACTTTATGTAAGTGAAAGCAAAATGGTTATTCTTATTAACAGCCTAATTTTTCATCCTGAATCCCTTAAGAAAGAGGATTTTTCTGAAGTTCCATTATAGTTTTCTGAAGTATCATATCATATAGTTCAACTGTGACACTGATGTGTCTACCATGGATAGATAGGCTCGTTGGTTTTGTTTGTTTACTGGGCATTGAACCTAGGGGCATTCTACTGTTGAGCCCTTTTAATTTTTTTTTTTTAAATGAAACAGGGTCTAAGTTGCTGAGAGTCTTGCTAAGTTGCTGAGGCTGGCCTTGAACCTGCAATCTTCCTGTCTCAGCCTCCCAAGTACTGGGATTACAGGCGCACACCGACACGGCCGGCATACGTAGGCTCATTTGTGATGGCAAGTGTCTGTGGAGTCCAGAGGTGCAGAGGAGGATTTCAGCTGTTTGGTGGTAGGGCTCTGGCTTGATTAGTGATTGGTGAGCTCTGGTCCTGCTCACGCAGGGTCACCAGAGAACAGCAGTGACTGGTTTCATGGTGTCTGTGGCCTTGCAGAGGTGGAAGAGGAAGGCTTGGGGACTGTGACCCCAGGAAAGCTGCAGTGCCTTCACTGTATGTGAGATTGCTTTGAGGACCTAATAGTGCTGTCAGGCCATTCTTGTTAGATTTTTAGAAGTAACTGCAGATAGAAAAAAATCATGTTATATAGAGGAGAGTTTAGCCTGAGACTCTCCTGTGGTTCAAATTCAAATGAGTGGTGTCTTGAACACTTTCAAAAGTGATTAGCATTTTGATAGGGTAACTTCAGTGCAGGTGGCATTTCAGTCTGGGGAGTTAAAAATTAATCAGCACCATTCCAAAACTATATAATAAAAATTGAGCTAATCAGGAAAACGAAGTCATGTGTAGAAAAGGAGGTTTGACAGTCAGAATTTCATTCGGCCTTTTTTTTTTTTTTTTTACTCAAACATAATTTTATTTTAAATACTCTTTGGGTTTTTGCTCTTAGAGCATTACAGGTCTGCAGATCCTCTTGGGAACAGCAGAGAATGATCTTGGGGAATATGGGCAACTTCTTTTGGAACAGTAACTTGCATTGTGTGTGTGTGTGTGTGTGTGTGTGTGTGTGTGTGTGTGTGTGTTTCTAGATCTTAACATTTCTTTTCTATTCTTCATTTCAAGCACATGTACAATTTTTTGGCCCAGCCAAATGCCATTGTTCACCTGGATTTATCCTGTACAGAATGTTCCCTGGACATGGTGAGGTTTCTTTCTGTTGCTTTGGGGCTCTCAGAACAGCTATATAGGTGGGATACAAGGCCTTTCTTTCTAATGAAATATTCTCCTGGACATAGACATATTTAAACATAAGTGCCTCCTGTCTTCCCAGGTGTGTGGGGCTCTTCTCCGCGGATGCCTGCAGTATCTCGCTGTGCTCAATCTCTCCAGGACTGCCTTCTCCCACCGGTATGGATGTCCCTGTGCCGCCCTTGTCACCTAGAAGTGTCTTTCTCTGCAAGTTGTAGTGATAATGAAAACGGAGTTATAGAGGGTGAAGGCTGTACACGAATGATGACTGTGAACCATTGTCTGAATATCGGGCCTTGACAGTTTATGTTTTTGTTACCTCATTTTAACCACAGATTAATGCTGTCATCAATAACTCTAGCCTGTCTGTGAGAGCTGTATGATAAACCACTATTTTTATATATGGCCAGGTTCTTTCTTAAGGTCATAAAACCCTGTTAGAAACTCTTCTAGATAGTTCTGAACGATGAGCTTAAAAATAAGTATATACTGACTCTGAGAGCCAAGAGAATAGTCATTCCTAAGTTCACACAGTTTTAACAATATTTTATTTTTAAATTTTAATACTTTTCTTAGTGCATTGCAATTATATATCCTACTGAAGGGTTCGGT
Source organism: Graphiurus murinus (assembly GCA_004027655.1). Lineage (NCBI taxonomy): Eukaryota > Metazoa > Chordata > Mammalia > Rodentia > Gliridae > Graphiurus > Graphiurus murinus. Next base: position 10,384 of record PVLC010017079.1, read on the forward strand.
GTGATGCAGACATACATGCACACAGCTCTTGGTGGACTTCCCTCGTCATTCCACCCCACTGCACTCTCCTCTTCTACGTACATGCTAGCAAAACAGGTAGCAATACCTTTATATATTGTCAAGGCATTGTTTGAACTGTTTTCCTTCCCCAATCCTCCTTTTTCTCCTCTGCACCTCTCTTTCTCAATCCCTTCCACCACTCTATTATTCTCTCTCTCTCTCTCTCTCTCTCTCTCTCTCTCTCTCTTTCTCTCTATTTATCCAAAGTGTCTTTTGTTTCCTATTTTTCTCTCTAGTTTCCATATATGAGAGAAAAATACAACCTTCGACCTTCTGAGACTGGCTAACCTCACTAAGCATCATATTCTCTAGCTCTACCCATTGTCCTGCAAATGACATAATCTTTATGGCTGAGTAAAATCCCATTGTGTGAATATACCACATTTTCTTTATCTCTTCATCAGCCGAAAGACTCTTTTCTCCTCTTGAATATTCATACATTTTAATTTATAAACGTGGAGAGCCAGTTTCAGTATTTCACTTCTACCCTCTGAACTCATAACTATTTACAAAATAAGGCAGTAGATTAGTGATTGACTTTGATGTGATCTTATAAGTACATCATGCTCATTAGGGTGTCCCCCCCTCCTCCTGTTACCTTCCATTAAGTCAAATTTTTTGTTCACCTAAGAATTCTCCTTCACCTGGAGTCCCTCTGGGGGAGGGTTGGTGGGAATTGGGGAAGGGTTAATGAGAAATATGTACATGGATGTCTTTACCTGTACTAGTTTGTACCCAACAAAAATGTGTAATTAACCCTGTTGTACCCAAGAAATGTATAAAATTCCATGCTAAAAAATTAAAAATAAATTAAAAAAAAAAATTAAAGTTAAAAAAAAAAAATAAGGCAGTAGAGTAGAAACGGCAAGGACTCCTAACCAGCAGCAACTTGGAATGGGGAGAGAACACAGGAGACTGATGGAAAAACCGTGGGCCAGAGCGGTGTGGAATCCTGAGACCTTCTAATTTGTTTTTGCAGACCCACACTTAGTATTCATAAGTATGACCATGGTATTTTAGTCATTAAATGCCCTTTGACAACATGGAATATTACTTAATATTTGTGATATCGCCATTTTCACTAATGTTCTTAAAGCTTCATATATTCATGGGAATGATCCTCATTTATTTGGAAAACTCAGTTTGGTGGCATTTTTTATTTTTTTAAATGTTAGAGTTGTTTATAGTCTCAATACTAGATAGTTTTTCAACAATAAATTTTGGTATATAGCTTTTTAGTATTTTGAGTAAAAAGAGAAGAGAGAATATAAATGAAGAAGTAATGGCTGCCTAATGAAGTTTCATTTTAAATTAATTTCCAAAGTCAATTAATTTGATGCCCAAAAGGCTTTACAAACACAACCAAAAACCTCCTTTCGTTAAGCAAGGGGTCAAAATCTATGTTCGAACATGTGCTTAATTTTAAATTAGAAATAATTTCCCTCATAGAAGTTCAATTCCTTTATAAATAGTATTCATCAGGTTAGAAATTTACAGTTAACACTCTGTGTAGTTCAGGGGTAGAGTGCTTGCCTGGCATTTCTTATTCTACAATTATGCCACCCAAACTTATCCATTTATATTTTAAAGTACTTTTGGTCCATCACTTCAACAGTCATGTGAATCTTTGCAGTAGCAAAATATGCCACAGATTTTTTCCTAGGATAAGGGCAGGGTGTAAAGTCTGGGAGCTGCAGTGGTGGGAGATGGATAAGAAAGGTACTGTATTTGGGGATGTTTGACAGTATTCATTGAGGCCCATGGTCAGCTCATGTGTTTGAAGGCAGGTCTCAAGCCTTGGTTTGGTGAATCCGTAATTGACAGGGGAACTGAGTTCTAAGATGACAGCAGCAGAGACCATGAGGGTTTTATATAACCTGGGTTTTTTTTTGAGTTCACAATACTGTGAATTCCATGATGACTGGTCTTTGGTGGAGCTGTGCAGCTTGTAAAGAATTGTGCTAACAAATTGTCCTGTCTTCCAAATGAAAGGCTGTGATTAAACTGTTTAATACCCAGTACCTTACCTAGATATAGTCGTGGAAAGCCCTTAGTAATTATGTTGAAATTATTGCATTTATAAGGAGGTGTGAATTGTTAGCTGCGCTATTCATTCTTTTGTTCCCAGATAATTTCCTAGGTGCATCAGTCAGGATGAGTAAGGTTATGTAGTAACAGTGACCCCATGCACCAACCCTGGACTGCTCCCCCATCTCCACTGGCTTTCAGCAACAGGGACTTACCCATTATTGGCGGGCCGCATTCCCTGTCCCCTGGACGAGAACATCCTCTCCAGAACGCTGACAGTCACACAGAGGAAGAGAGGTCATGCGTGCCCATGCTGCCTCGCAAAGCACTCCTCTGGAATTGCACGCATCACATCCTTTTGTATTGCATTGGCCGTGGAGGTACATGTGGCCTGTCCTGTTGTCAGTGGGGTGACAAGCCTCATCCTCCCCAAAAAGGGACAGCAGGTATTCGGAAACATTGTAACAGTCAAAACCAAGACCAAATATCAGGAACAAAACTGTCTTCAAGGAGCAATTTAACAGCATCTGCTTATCAACGGAGGAACAGGGGTGTACAACTTGTATTGTTCTACTCTCTGGACACAGAGTTGTTCAAAGTGTCTGATATATATTCTATCAGAATATTCTTTCCTCTTAGTTTGAGCCTTCATCCTCTCAGATAACGATTCTGTTTGCTTAGGTTTGTTTTCCCAAGTAGCCAGAAATTGTCTTGCTTTAACTCTATTTCTTAAGCTTGTCAAATATTAACAGTTTTTTGAGACCTCTGCGCATGAGGCATTATTGAATTTTACATGGATGAGCTAGAGCACTAGTACACCCTCTGCCCTGAGATTCTTTGCCCCCCCCCCCAATGAATTACCTTCATTAAATGGGTGCTCACTATGCACCAGGCTAAGTTCTTTAGATGTGCCAACCTATTTAGTTCTTCCACCAGTTCTGTCAGATGGAGCACAACCAGCAAAGTGTGCAAACGCCAGTGTGTTCTCTTGCATCACATTTTTTCTTACACTCATAATATGGTGTTGACCCTTCCTTACCATTGACGTAGGCATTTGGTACACTTACTTCCCACTACACTAGTAAGGGGGTTTGTGTGGAGGGCATAGCCATTTCATTTTATAGTTTTGTCTTCATTCTAACATTTGGCTTGAAATGATTAGATTTGCAGTGTGGATGTAGTAGCTGAATAGTTTTTTGTTGTTGTTTTCCTCCATGCAGGCTTTAGGCCATTGAAACCTATTTTATTTTATTTTTATGTGTGGTACTGGGGATAGAATCCAGGGGCATTCTACCTCTGAACTACACTCCCCCCCCCCAATTATATTTTTTACTTTTGAAACAGGGTCTTACTAAGTTGTAGATGGCCTCCCTTAGTTGCTGAGGCTGTCTGCAAACCGGGATTCCTCCTGACTCAGCCTCCCAAGTACTAAGATTACAAGTGTGCGTCACCACGCCTGTCTCCCATTCAGACTTTCTGTGTGTTCCCCAGCTTCACACCATGCCACAATCTTGTTGCATCCAAGACCTGCTGCATACAAACGCTCTGCCAAATAGTGGTAGTGAACCAACATTTGTGCCATGCACTGGCAAGGTGCTGACAATTGATGAAAAGGGTACATCTCTGACCTCTTTTTTTAAACTTCAAACATGGAGCCAGGAATGGTGGTACACGCCTGTAATCCCAGTACCTGGGAGGCTGAGACAGGAGAATCACAGGTTTGAGACCAGTCTCAGCAATTCAGTGACTGAATTCAGCCCTCAGCAACTCAATGAGACCCTGTTTCAAAATACGAAAGTAAAATAGGGTTAGGGGTATAATGGAGGTAGAATTTCCTAAAGATCAAAGGTTTAAAATACAGTTAGTTCTCTAGCTACAAGGAAAAGGAGGAAATTGTTTTGTGGACTTAATGAACTGTCTTAACCTTGCTTATACCATTTCTTTAATAGCATTGGATTTATTCATTTAGGTTTTGGAAGTTTGTTTCTTTTTACCTTTGCATTTCTACTGAGACTATGAGTGATTCATGGGTCATTTCACAGTGTCTGAATAACCAATAAATAAATTTGATGGAAATGTAATCACTTGCATGACTCTCATGTTTTTTTTTTTTTTTTTTTCCAGGAAAGGAAAAGAAGTACCCCCTTCTTTCAAGCAGTTTTTTAGTAGTTCTCTGGCTTTGATGCAAATCAACCTTTCCGGCACAAAACTGTCTCCTGAGCCCTTAAAGTGAGTGATTAATTCATTGTCTCTAGAGCTTTTAAAGTTCAATTTGTTATTATAAATGTGCTTGAGGGAAGGAAGAAAGATGTATCATTCAAAGACAGAAAAGGCAAATGAGAATACCTTTTTAGTTTGAGACAAAAGAGTAAATTAAAAATTTAAAAGTACCTTATGCACTAGTGATAATATTGCATCTTCTATTAAAAAAAAAATCTTCTTTTGGTACTTCCATGTAGTACCCTGACTAAACAATGGGTACCTTCAAGAAGAGTAGATTCAAATCTCAGTATGAAGTATAATTACAATGCACCAATAAAAGAATAAAAATTTATATAAAGAAAGAGTGGATTCAATCAGTGCTGAAAAATGTCTGACATTTTAGCAGGCTTAAAAAAAAATATTGAATTAATAGATGAGAGGTCTCTAACCCTAACAGCCATGAACAATAAAATAAACCCTCACGATTTGGCTATTCATATTGAATTTAAAGAAAGCTATCAGAACCAGTATTCTATAAGGGCCTCTTTTATAATTTAATCATGTTCATTTACTTACTCGCTCAGCTAATATTTATCGATCATCTACAATGTGCTACATTCCAGGACACTGAATACAAATAAAAATGAGACATGGTGCTTTTTCCCCATGGTGGATGAGCAGATTAGCACATTCAAATAAGTTTTAGCCATCAACCAAGTTTCCTAGTTCATTTGGTGTTGTTGACTCTTGGATAATGTAGAGTAAATGTTTGTTTTTTAATGTAATTGTAATTGATGTCATAATGTGGCCAGTATTCCACACCACAGCATTACTGGATTTACTATACTTTATTACAGCTATATACTTGTAAATAATGCACTTCAAAGATACTGATGTAATTGCTAAGTCTTATGACCTGTTATGGATGTAAATGTTTAATCATGTTAAATCAATGGTTTCTTTAACTCTGAGTTTTACTCAGAGGAAAAACACTTCCTACTTGTGGATTCTACAAACCAAATTCCATGTGCACTCTTAATGTGGTATAAACTTGAGCACCCATTCAGTGCTCAAGTTCACCTCGAGGAGTGGACATGAATGGGGTGATGGGGTCCTGCCTCAGGTGGACCTGGTTCTGGTTTGCATCACACTGAGGCCTGTAATGCTGACAGCAGTGTGGGAGGCTGGTACCATTACCCCACAGTACAGCTGAGGAAGTTGAGAGTCACTAAAGCCAAATACTGTCCTTGAAGTCACTGCCGCAGTTCAGGTTTCCTGAGAAGCCCACTCTGAGATTGATATTGGCTTGTGGGATGCTTATTAGGACATCCTTTGGGATTAGCACCTTGGAGAGGGATGGAAAGAGAAACTAGGATTGGATGGAGGTGGAAGTTGAACTGGGTGGGACTTGCACTGATGTCCCAGGGATCAATGGAGCTCCTAACCTTATATTGCCCATCACTGAGCCCCACAGATGGAAGGATTGTTTCTTGAAAGGTTTGGGATCAGCAGCTACCAGAGAACAAGCTAACGAATTGTGACTTCTTCTGCAAAGTTGCAAGCTTGAGTAATACTTTAAATTTGGGCACAATATGTTTCAAGTAACACTTTAAATTTTAGTATGTCTAAATAACACTTTAAGTTTGAACATAATATATTTCAAAAGTTTCCCAAGGAATTTGGAGTCCTTTAAAAAGGAGACAAAGACACTATATCTGCTTACTGTTAGTTCTGCTTCTCCTTTGAGGCTGTTTTCAGTCTATGTTGAAGTATCCCAAAGGGTGTTAGAGAACAGGATGACACTGTTCCTTGGGGTTTCCTGAAATCTCCTGTATCCCAATGACTCTCCTGCTCCAACAGCCTGCAGAGGTGGCCTGAGTTTCCATCTACTGCTCCCCTTGTTCTCCCTCTTTTCGCCCCCTTTTCCTTCCTCTCTGGAGCCCCTCCCTACCATGTAGGACCCATTTTCTCCAATCTCATCTTCTTCTTGGCTAAATATTTTTATCAAACCTATTAAATGTGCTGCTCAAAAATTATAACATGTCACCTATCCAGAGATGGGAAAACTAAATACAAAGTTCACTCTTAAGCAGTTTGCAATAGTGATTGAAGATTAAGCATTTCTCACTACAGAGTTTTCTGCTAATCCCCACCATACTTTGCTGTGGTTGTGTTTTATTTTACTAAGAGCAGTTTCTATGAGTTACTTACTTTGGTCTAGTAGTGCTTGCCCCCTAACTATTGGTCTTCTAGAGTTAAATATCTAAAGAACACCATCTTTCTCCTTGGCTATTCCCACAGGCAAGAAAAGTAGGAAGTGCTAGTGCTTGGGAGGCTGAGATAGGAGGATCGCAGGTTCGAGGCCAGTCTCAGCAACCTAGTGAGGCTGTCAGCAACTTAGTGAGACATGGTTTGCTTTGACCCAGCCTGTGGCCACAGAGGCAGGATCCTGGACTCAAATTTGAGACATGTGCCTCTATCTCCAGTGCCCTTACAGCCCCATTCACACACTTCCATATTCCTCTAGTGCTCATCCAGGTGTAATTTTCACATATTGGGATAAAGAGGGGCATCTTCCTTCGCTGCCATATTCCTTAGAGAGTCAGCTTTATCTTTCCCCGCTAATAACAATTGCCTAATAATATTCTAAACATTATTGGAGCTGTTCTCAAGCACACACAGGTGGGAATTTATCTGTGATGAACACAATTGAATTTCAATATGCAATTAGGTGTGCTGTCAGGTTATTTGCATAGGAATAGCGATCCTACCACGTTTCTCATCTATGACTGACTTGCTGCCTGTCAGACAGAACAACACTTCTGCGTCATTTTTTTTTTTTTAACTGTTGTCAGGAGTAGAAATGTAATTGGCATTTTAAGAACTGAGTGGGGGCTTGGTGCTTGACTTGTGATTCAGAAAAGGCATTCTCTTTTTCCAAGCATTATTCAGTGTGTTTATGTGGTGTGTGCATGTGTGTACCACCACATGTATGCATTGCGTGGAATCGTATCTAATGTGTGTGTCTTTCTTCCCCTCAGAGCACTGCTACTGGGCCTGGCTTCTAATCATAGTTTGAAGGGGGTTTCTCTGGATCTCAGCAACTGTGAGGTAAGACCACCTGCAGATTCTGTACAGGAATAGACAACAGCCTCAAAACTGCCTTGCCTTTTTTTTTTTCCTGAAGAAAGTGTAACACTGTGATTCTCCAGCACAGAAGGGAAGCAGAAACACACACACTACACAAGTTTCACGTATTCTCTGTTCTGCAAGTTTTACCTATAAGCAGCCAGAGAATGTCATTCAGAAAGCATTCGAGTATGTCTTTAATGATGGGTTTTTTCCCCCATCCTTACTGCCTGTTGCCTCAGTATTTTATGATGAAGCCTTGAGATACAAAGTTATAATCCAATGTCATGAAATGTAATACACAGCATTCATTGCAGGGGACAGATGTACACAGCCTGATGTGCATTTGTAGCATGTGAAAGAGAATGGCTGTCTTGCCATTAATTTTGCTCTTTAACATCTTCATTTAAAATAGGAAAATGAGCCAGGCGTGGTAGTGCACACTTGTAATCCAGGCATTTGGGAGGCTGAGACCGGAGGATCCGGGTTCACGGCCAGCCTCAGCTACCTAGTGAGGCCCTCCGCAACTTAGTGAGACCCTGTTTCAAGATAAAGAATAAAAAATAGGGCTGGGGGTGTAGCTCAGAGGTAGAATGCCCCTGAGTTCAAACCCTAGTACTGCTAAATAAATAAATAAATAAATAAGAAAATTAAAATCCCTAAAAGAATTATAGCAGTTCCAACCACTTCCAATCAGAGACCATTGAGAGGGTTGAGACTAAAACCCTTACATTTTAGAGAGTACCTAAAATTTTACCACCTTGAAACTTATTTTATTTTGTGGTACTGAGGATTGAACCCAGGGCCATTTTACCTTTGAGCTACACCCCCAGCCCTATTTTTTTTTTTTCCCTAATTTTGAAACTGGGTCTGACTAAGTTGTGGAGGGTCTTACTAAGTTGCTGAGGCTGGCCTCAAACCTACAATCCTTCTGCCTCAGTCTCCAAGTCCTGGGATTACAAGTGTGTGCCACCACGCCCTGCTGAAACTTTGTTTCTAGGCACATAGTAAAAAAAAATACCCAGATGCAAACCACTGGATCTCCTCAGAGCCCATTCCTTCTTCCCAGGAGTGGAGCCTGGAGACCCTTCATTGCAATTCCTGGCCTTCAAGCCTGCTGTTCTCGCTCTCCCTTAGAGCGTCTAGCTCAAGGCCAATTTCCAGCACAGTCATCAGACTCTTAGGCTGTGCAATCCTGGGTGGACTGATTGATATTGCTAAATCTCAATTTCTGCATATGCAAGATGGAGATAATATTAGTAGATCCCCTAGTGGGTTGTTAAGAGGTTTAGAGGGGCTCTTCTTTGAAAAGTGCTTTGTAGAGTGTCTGGTATGCTTCAAGCTTGTTTGCTCTTGCTGTTTTCCTGTCTGTCTGCTGAATTTCTTTACTGACTCTTCAGCGCTGCATGATCTTGTTCTTTTCTGTCTAGCACTTAATAACAATGGCATGTGTTTGGACACTAACCACCTAGTCCTTTCACAGGTATTAAGTTAGTTCCTGTGTGCTTTCCTGGCTAGACTGTAGCTTTCTAGAGGGTACTTTTTGTGCCATACTTTGTATTGTGTTTCCCTTAGCTCCTAACAGAATGCCAGATTCCAAACCAACACTAGATACTGCATAAGATGAACCCTTTACCACTCTGAAAATTCTAAAAACTGATGAGTCTGAAATTCTACCATATAAGTTGTTAGTGTAGAATTTTCTTTTTGTGTGTGTGTAGTACTGGAGATTAAACCCAGGGGCATTCTACCTCTGAGCTACACCCCCAGCTCTATTTTATTTTTTTTATTTTGAAACAAGATCTCCCTAAGTTGCAGAGAGACCTCACTAAATTGCTGAGGCTGCCTGTGAATCTGGGATCCTCCTGTCTCAGCCTCCCACATACTGGGATTACAGGCATGTGCCACCAGGCCCAGCTAATTTTCATTCATTTTGATCTGGTGTGAATACCAAATTTGCCACTTACCAGTCTTGTTGTTTTGAGAAAAAGTACAAAAAAAAAAAAAATCCTCAAAATTTAACCTTGCATTGTGAAACTTTTATGTGTACATCAGTGGTCTTTCATTTATAAAGACAGGCTATAAAGTAGAAACCAACTCTGATAATATGACTTAATGTTTACTAGCACTTTGCTAAGAGGGATGCGAGTGATAAAAGCCACCATCAGAAGAGGGCTGAGATGAAGAGGGATGAGAAGGGTCATTCTAAGTGTGATGCCTCATCAGATCAAAAGTGGGAATTAGCAGTGACTCACACAGTGCTTTTACTAACCTGATTAAATGTCTAGACTGCTTCCAATCTTATTTTTTTTATTTAGTTTATTATAAAGCTGGAATGAGCATAAGTAATCATCTGTGTATCATATTTATAGATGAAAAAACCGCTGAGATCTAAAGAGGCGGAAATAATCCAACACACTAATGACAGAGCCAGAACAAAGACACACTGTCCTGATTCTCTGTTATTAATAATAATACTAATAGTGGTGATAATTAGACTATTAGATATGGTTAGATCTTTTATTCTCAAGTTGATATAGGACCTGTGCTTAACTAATATCATGTTATATTGCTATATAACTTCTTCCTTAAACTTCTTTGTGACCTATTGGAAATCTTTCCAGGACAGTTATTTTAAGCAAATGATCTTGAGAAAGGAAAGTGAATCATTACAAATTCTCTCTAAATTTTAGGGTTTTTTTTCTTTCCTTGTCCCCATTATGGTAATGTGAATATTGACTACAACTTTTTACTTAGAACTCTGAGTAACAATGAAAATGTTCCGCCTTCTACAAGTCAGAGGACTCAACTTTCCAGAAAGAAATGTGCTTTTATTATTAACATTTTGAAAAAAAGTGTTTAGTGATTCAGTTCAGTTCTCTTTGATCTTGCTTTCTTTTAAATAATGCGGGTGTGTGGGATCCAAATGAGGGTAATTTAAAAACCAGTTTTACATGCACACATGCAGACATGGCTCTAATTATGCAAATTCATTTAAAAGGATTTTCATTTACAGTAATGGAAAAGCTTTTACTGTTTTGGGAAAGTCTTAGCTTTTTGGGAATTTGAGATACCTAATAACCTGTAAATTTAATTGAATATTCTTGGTAACTGAAAATGAGTTATTATTTAAATTTTTTATTTTTTATTTAGTAGCACCTTTTAGTTAGGCATATTTTTTTGGATTCTGCCTTTATGACACTACATTGATAGAAGCTTCAGCTTTTTATTCTTGTTCTACTGCTTCTTATTTAATAATGCTTTTCATTTTTTCCTCTTTGGGCTTTCCTTAGCTTGGCCATTGTGTAAGTACTTTATAAATCAATAAATTATAATCAATACTCATATACTGATTATTTTTAAGCATTTGAAAATAAGTTAATTATCTATATATATGCTACAAATACTGTCAGCAAAGAATACTTACAAAAGAAACAGAATTGAACAATATTTTCCATTTCCATAACTAGAATATTTTTACTATATTTTATAATGGTAGAACACAGAGATTTTCTTGTAGGAATGTTACTTCTCAACAGAGGAATAGTAAAGGCTTATAAACTTATGTCTAGCTTCTTTAAATTATTGTTTTTCATGCTCTGAAAATCAAATTATATCTCCGTGAAGTGCTTGATTAAATGAATTCTTGCTTTAACTTTGACTTAGTCTGTGTACATGTTCAGTTCTTCAAGTATTAATGAGTTGTGGCCTGGAACAGTGCTTCTCCCAACAATTTATGGTGAAGAACTTGGGTCTTTCTTTCTTTTGTATATTTTTAAAATTCTCAAGTTGTTTATTAAAAAAAAAATCTATCATAAACCGATTCTTGTGCTTTTTTTTGTTTTGTTTTTCGTACTGGGGATTGAACCGGAGCCATCTACCTCTGAGCTACCCACGTGCAGACCAAACATCCACCCTATTTGTAATTTTTGAGTTATGCCTCCAGTGGGGAAAGACTTTACTTTGTGTCTGGTTTCTCTCCCCAGCTACGGTCAGGAGGGGCTCAGGTCTTAGAAGGCTGCATTGCCGAAATCCACAACATCACCAGCTTAGACATCTCTGACAACGGTGAGTTTGAAATCAGAAGAGAAATCAAAATACTATTGGAAGCAAGTTAGAAAAGGGAGAAAATCTTCCAACCTACTCTAGGCAATACCTTAATCAAAATAGGAGTTCATTTCTTGACTAATAGGACTTTAAAATTTAATAGTCAGGTTTGTTTGTGGAATAAGACTGTGCCAGAGTCTTACTAAGTTGACTTCCATGGCCAAATCTGCAAGTTTTAGGTAGCAGAACACCTCATCAAAGAAAAATAACATATCAATATTTTAATAAAGATCTGAATTCAACTTTTTACATTCTCAGTAGTAACAAAATGGTGCCCTCGTTTATTTATTCAGAAGCTTATTTAACTAGCTTCATTTCTGCTGCTGCTGGTGACATGTTATAAACCTGTTAAATCTGCATGGATAACTTGAACCACAGTTACCTACCATGAACAATATGTCAGGGTGTCCTATCGCAGGGACGTGGGAGAGATGAAACTTCCTGCCATCCTCCATTCCCAAATCCTGCTGACTTTGTGTAGCCACTGATTGTATAAGAGATTTAGCTTAGTCTTTGTAGAGAATGAGTTTATCCCTGTGAAATAATAGGACATGAAATGAGGGCAGAAGGTTCTTTTAAAAAGAAGAACTCAGAATCCCAGAGCTCGCAGCCCCACACAGGAAGTCATCCAACTGGCTGTCACCTTAGCCCGATTGTGTTCCAGTCCAGGTCATTTATGCACATGTGTTTGATTCTCTACTTACTCTGATTCTTTCCAGGTTTAGAATCTGACCTATCTACCCTAATAGTGTGGCTCAGTAAAAACAGATCAATACAACACCTGGCGTTAGGCAAAAATTTTAATAATATGAAATCCAAGTAAGACTTTTGATTTTTTTTTATATGACAATGATGAAAATATCCAGCCTCCTGAAAGCTTTTGATTTGATTCCACTGTCCACATCTTTAAAATCTCTTTAGAAATCTGACACCTGTATTGGACAACTTAGTACAGATGATTCAAGATGAAGAATCAGTAAGTATTATTCTAAATGCTTTGAACTAAAATCTTTCATTTGATGCCATTCTTACTGATTATTTCTCCTGGGTTGGTGCCAGAATGCTTTCAGATAATTTTATGTAAGTGTACATTTTGTATGATTTAGTTTTCAAAAAATAGAGTATTTATGCTTTAGTAGGGTTGTAGAATATACGTAAAATTTTATTTATCCCTCATTTCACTCAACTAATCACCAATTAAAGGAAAATTGCAAGTAATAGATTAAAGAAGTATGAATTGATTCATGCATCTATCTTTTAATTAGATTTACTATTCCCTAACTTCAACTAATAATGCTAATCTGTAGGTAATCTAGTTGACTTTTTGACTTAATACAGTGCTAAGGGACATCTTATTGCTCATTTGTATTTTGTCTAGTAATTATGCAGAATTACAGGAGACTCAGGATGTTCTCTCATCTTAAGTTGCTTCTTGAGCTTCAATAATCTTCCTTGTATTTCTATCTCCTTTATATTCTCCTGACCAAGACTTAGTTCTGGATAAAGAAGTTTAACTTTAGCCAGGTGTGTGGCACAGGCTTATAATCTCAGTACTTGGGAGACAGGAGGATCGAAGGCTCAAGGCCAGCCTCAGCAACTTAGCAAGAGTCTCAGTAACCTAGCGAGAACCTGTTTCAAAATAAAAAAACCAAAAAGGGATGAGTAGGTTAGAGGTAAAATACCCCTGGGTTCAATCCCCAGTACACACACACACACATACACACACACAAGTTTAACTTTGAATAGTATCCTATATTGTTGCCCCTTAAAATTCATTATAAGAAAAGGAAAGGTATTTTATTGACAAAATCAAAAGCATTCTACCACAAAGCCACTTAATTTAGAGCTAATGTGTTAGACTTTATATTTGATGGATACTCTTTAAGATTTTGTCCCTTTCCTCTCAAAATCCTGTTTGGTCACCAAACTCAGCTTTTATGGTTCCTAAAATACAAATCAATTTGATTCCTACTTTGAAGGATCACATTATGCATGTTTTATTAGAGCCATTCTTAGAGGCTGGGAGGATGATTTCTTGTATTAATTAGGTGAGGTCTGTCGCATTTTGAAAAAGTTGCATTTTGAGAGCTGGGCATGGTGGCACACACTTGTAATCCCAGCATTCGGGAGGCTGAGACTGGAGGATCCGGGTTCGCGGCCAGCCTCAGCTATCTAGTGAGGCCCTCCGCAACTTAGCGAGACCCGGTTTCAAAATAAAGAATAAAAAATAGGGCTGGGGGTATAGCTCGGAGGTAGAATGCCCCTGAGTTCAATCCCCAGTACTGCAAAACAAAACAAAACAAAACAAGAAAGTTGCATTTTGAATTCATACTAGGAAATAATAGTAAATCCTATAACAGCTGTCAGGTGACTGTTCTGAGATATTCAAGGAGCCCAGAGGGACGGAGATGGGACTTTTCCTTCTTTGTCTCTGCCAACACCTGGACAGGTGTGCTTAGCGCTAGGTGAAAGGAAACTGTTGGCCTCTCTTCATTGTGTGAATATGATTTCTGACCTGTGGGCTAAAAAATTTAAACGTGTGTGTGTGTGTGTGTGTGTGTGTGTGTGTGTGTGTGTAGTACTGGGGGTTGAACTCAGGGGCATTATCCGAGCTCTATCCCCAGCCCCATTTTATTTTTATTTTGAAACAGGGTCTCACTGAGTTGCTGAGAGTCTTACTAAGTTGCTGAGGCTGGCCTTGAACTCTGTGATCTTCCTGTCTCCCAAGTACTGGGATTACAAGTGTGTGCCACCACACCCAGCTAAAAATTAAACTTACTATTACTTAATGGATTCATGCACTGCAGTGTCCTTATTTGATAATAAGCCCCATATTTTGTTACTCTTCTGCTAGGTTGTTAAAATTAAGGGTACGATTAGAATGTAACTTATCCTTTTCAGAATTTATGCTGTTTGTTTCACATATTTAATTTGACTTTGCAATTTATTTGTGTTTTAGATTTCTCAGTATTGTCCCAATTCAAAAAATTAAGGAAGCCAGTATTGCAGAATCATATTTAATATTCATTTTATCTCCAAACATTTATTTCTTAGCACATATATTAGGAAAATTTATATTTTATGAAGAGTATACAAATTTCATATTTTGCCTATTACATAAGTATCTTCCAAGTGTTTCTAATAAATTTTGAAGTATCTTAAAGTTTGTGTGTGTGTGTGTGTGTGTGTGTGTGTATGTGTGTGTGTGTGACTAGAGATTGAACCTAGAGTTAATTCTATTTCCAAGCTATACCCACACCCTTTTTTTATTTTCTGGTTTGAAACAGTGTCTTGCTAGGTTGCTGAGAGTCTAGCTAAGTTGCTAAGGCTGATCTTGAACCTTCAATCCTCCTGTCTCAGCCTCTCAAGTACCGGGATTACAGGCATGTGCCACCAAGCCTAGCTAAAAACATCTTGATATTTAAAATTCACCTAAGAATGTATTTACAGATGATAAAGTTTGCTAAGAAGTGTGAATTCTGTCAGTGTATACCTTTGATTAATGTGTCCTTAATAATGCTCTACAGTGAATAGTTTATTTTCAAGTCATTGAAAAGTATCCAAAAAAATATTTATCTTCTGTGGTTTTTTTATGTGTATATCACTAATGTGCAAAATAATTTAAAATGATTAGAAGTTGAATTTTGTGAGTTCAAATTCTCATCCCATACATAACTGGTACAGTGGATTCATATATTTGTTTGATATATGAGTTTTACATACACAAAGTAATCTCTATTTTTGCCATTCTGACTGTGTGTTTGTTCCTCGGCAGCCCATAGAATACTTTATTCACCTAGAGTGGCACATTACATTCAGTTGGAAAGCCCAGAGCCTGTGGGTTCCATTGGCATCCTCAGATATAGACTATATTTTCAGGCTGCTGCACCCAGGGTCGCAGGGTGGTAACACTGAGGGCCAAGATGGCAGGGATCTTGAAGGCTTGCATATAAACCTATGCTGCAACTAACAGAACAGACTGTGTTTCCCCTAAGAGTGCCTGCAGCCTAGAGACAGAATTTCAGATGAAGCATATTCAGCTATGAAAAGATATAGTAAGAATTCAAATAGTAATGTCACCTGAATGTACAATAAATCAAGAAGGGATGACCTTATAAATATGCATGCAATCCAGGCTGTTCTGTTCACATTAGTGCCTCTGCCTATTATTTTTAAGTGTTAACTGGGGTGTATTAGAATTTGAATAGAGTGCTGGAGTTAGTGCTTGCTAGCTGGAAGACTTGGCACTCTTCCAGTATTGGGAAGAAGCTGTAATATATCATTTCCATAGTAGTTGAGTAGAGATTATTGAAATGATCAGAGATGTGATTATAGCTCTCCATTAAAGCAATACTACACTTGTTTTTGTTTAAAACATTAAGTTTCCTGGGCCCAAAGCATTTTTGGTTGTTTTTTTTCATTTACCTGAAAACTGAAGCCACCTCATTAGACCTATGGGCCTAAAGATAGGCAGAACTTTTGGCTGAGGTTTTAATTGCCTCAGAACTCATGGTCTGGTTCACTTTTTTCTTCCTTCCTCATTTTTTTTTTTTTTTTTTTTTTTTACTGGGGAGATCCAGGGGTGTTTTACTTTTGAGCCACTTCCTCCACCCTTTTTATTAAATTTTGAAACAGGATCTCAGTAAGTTACTGAGGACCTTATTAAATTGCTGAGACTGGCCTCAAACTTGCAATATTCCTGTTTCAGCCTCTCAAGTGCTGGGATTACAAGGTTGTGCCACCATACCTGGCTCCCTTTATCTTTTGTAAATTTGATTCTAATTAATGTACTATCATCTTTTTTGAGGAAGACTAGGGGTACTGGGGATTGAACAAAGGGACTTCTATCTTCCAGCCACACCCCCTGCCCTATTTTATTTATTTATTTATTTTTATTTTGAAATAGGGTTTTGCTAAATTGCTGAGACTGGCCCCAAACCTGCAGTCTTCCTGTCTCAGCCTCCCAAGTACCAGGAGTACAGGCATGCACCACCATACTCAGGTCCACTATTGCCTTTTGATTTTTATCATAGGTGCCTTAAGCTTGGGAAACATGATATAATTTGGATGGTAAAGATAGTCGTTGTTACTAACCAAATGCTTTGCTGACATCTGTCCTAAAGCCATCAACACCCTCATCCTGTCTCCTGCTGTACTTTGCCTTGGAAGTGAGTGTTGAGTGGTTGAGCAGACACAGATAAACCCAACTAGTGTGGAGGCCAGCACGCTGGCCACCCAGGCATATCTTGAAAGCCCTAGTCCCAAAGGCCATGATGGCACTTGGTCATTGGTAACTAGATTCTACTTCCAGCATGCACCTGCCTGTAATTTCAGAGCTGCTCTTGGAATAAGGCCAGTTCAGGCCACTCCATGCCACCTAGAGGACATCCATGTCCTAGCTCTAAAGAATCTGACATTCAGAGTCCTGTTGGTTCATGTCCTGGAAACTTACTACCTCACTAGTTCAGTTATGGCTTACATAAAGCATTGCAAACTCTAGTGCCCACAGAACTAGAAAGTTAATGGCAAGTGAAGTGAGCTGGTGTAGAAACTACTGGTGTAGAAAATCTAACAGTAGAAAACACTGTTAGATTTTCTTTAGTTGGAAACTTTGTAGGCTTTAAACACCTGCTCCCAGCCTGAGTGGCTTCCAGTCTCTGGCTTAAATGAACAAACAGTGAGTTTGGGTTCACCATACAGCTTTGATCATGCAAAATTTGGCTTTTATTTTTTTGTTTTAATTGTAAGTGTGTCTTCTCATTGAAACTTAAAAGACAAAATTCAGGGTGATGACCAAAAAGTTCTAGGATAAGTTGATTGGGGCACTATAACGTAGTGGTTAGGAGCCTGACATCTGGAGCCGGATCATTGAAACCGGGTTAGATCCCAGCCCATCTGCTTTCCAACTGTGTGACTTTGGATGAGTCATTTAGCTTCTCTGTTTCTCATTTGGAAATGCGGATGACAATAGCGCCCAGGTGTTGGGTGACTGGGAAGAGTAAGTGAATTTAATGCATATCAAAAGCTTGAACAGCAGCTAGACAGTGATTGTTCAGTACATGTCAGCTATTATTAATCTTGGCTGGCTTTTATTTTGCATCTGTCCTCTGTTTGTATTTAAGGTGTCATTTTACCTTGTATAAAAATAGAATGAGTTTAAAGGGTGGTGTAACCATATTGAAACTGAGGAATTTTTGCATTACGCCTTTATCTCATCCTATCCTCCACTTAAACAGAGATGGTCCCTGTCTTCCCTTAAAAGAGAGGCAGCAGGCATTACCAACATGGCAACACAGGTCCTCCAGCTTTCATCCCAGAGGTCCATTTTACACAAGAATCTTCAGGTTCTCACCATCAGTGTGTGGTGGGCTGTGCACTGGGTCTCCTTTGGCTCCCTGTGCAGTAGGTCCTGAAAGCGGCTGCTCCGTTAGTAAGGCTGCTGAGTGCCACGTGTGCTTCTCTCCCCAGCCGCTGCAGTCCTTGTCCCTGGCTGACTCAAAACTCAAGACTGAGGTCACCATCATCATCAACGCCCTGGGGAGCAACACCTCCCTGACCAAGGTGGACATCAGCGGGAATGGCATGGGGGACATGGGGGCCAAGATGCTGGCCAAAGCCCTGCAGATCAACACCAAGCTCAGGTAGGCAGGCGCCTGCTGCACCTCACCAAGCCAGCTGTGCCCGGGGAGCCTGGGGTTCCCACCTGGGGGGGAACACTGGGAGAGTATCTAGGAACAGTGACACACACCTGTGATCCTGGTACTTGGGAGGCTGAGACAGGAGGATCACAGGTTTGCGGTCAGCCTCAGTAACTTAGAGAGGCCCTCTACAACCTAGTGAGACCCTGTTTCAAAATAAAAAAATAAAATAGGACTGAAAATATAGCTCAGAGGTAAAATGCCCCTGGATTCTATGCCCAGTAACACACACACACACACACACACACGAGTACTGGGAAAGTGTTTCCCAGTTTTGGAATAGAGATTCCTTCAAACTGTTGTCTATGTATTTTCTTTCATTGTGAGATGAAACCTGGCAGGGAGCAGTCATGGTTTCCCAACAGGTGACTGATGTGAGTCACAGCAGTGATAAGCAAGGAGATCTGTGCCACCCTGAGTGAGCAGAATGGCCGCAGAAAGTCCTGCCACAAGGGGCTTCCCCCACGGTCTGGTGTCACTCATCCCCAGGGCGTGTTCTGAGCATCGCTCTTCTAGGTGATTTCAGAGTTCTGCAGACACCAGGCAAGCTGGTCGCGACTCCACTGGCAGTAGAGTCTGTGGTCCAGCCCAACCCAGATGTCCTCCCAGGTCTCCTCTCCACTCCCTACCCTGCCAGTATAAAGACTTAAACACGAAGGGAGCGAGAGGTCCACTGGTTCTCAGGCAAGGCCACACCTGGTGTTGACTGCTCTGCTTAGCAGTTTTCACCTGTGGTGTTTCCCAAGCATGGCTTTTTAAAAGCATTAGCTATGCCACCATGCCGTTGACATACGTCATTCAAAGTGATAGGGATTGCCACCTAGCGCCAGGGTCAGCTGCGTGAAGAGTTCACACATGTTGCTCCTCCCGGGTTCTTCTCTTGCTGTTCGACTTCAGGCAGAATCTGAACCTTCTGTCTAAACCGAAGCCAAAGCCAGCGTCTTTGAAAGTCAGCATGTAGGTAAAGAAGGTCACTGAGATTAGGATGGGAAAGCAGTAAAAGTCATGGAGCTGGTGTCAGCCAAACACATAAAGGCTATTTTATATGTCAAGGTGAGCTGACAAGTCCTAAAATACCTCTGAAGTATACATATCTGCAGGTAATATGACACACTTCTTTCAAAATAGGTCTTGTGTTTCACAAGTCAATGACTTCCTATTTATAGTAACTGTGATTTTGCCACAGAGAGCATGACGTTCCTAGGATCACTGATCACACCATGAAAATATTCTCTGTAGTGTTTTAGAATAGAGGAAGCACAGTACCTGAAATTATTTGTGTCGGACATGCTGTAAATAGCTTCAGATGGGAATATGAAAATAGTTTGTGAGGATATCACAGGAATTAGGATTTAGAGTTTTTTGGCTGCTAAAATATTAGATGGTGAAATGGTAAGTTAATATATGTGCTGCTGCTTTGGGGTATAGCTTTTCCACACTACCCAAGTAGTCAATGTGTTAAAGAATATAATGTTGGGGTTATGGGTGTGGCTCTGTGGTAGAACATATGCTTAGCATGCATGAGGCCCTGGGTTCAATCCCCAGCACCACCTCCAAATAAAGAAAAAAGAAAAAGAGCAGAATATAAGCTTGGGAGAAATGCTCATTCTGGTCTTGTTTGAAACGAACATAAACAGTATTCCTTGCTCACATAATGCCATTGTGCTGAGTACTTAGTGCTGCCTATATCATGTTTATATTCAAACGGGGAATCATTTCCTCCACTCCTAAGTACTGGTCATTTATATGGTTTGTTTTCTGAGCAGGACCGTAATATGGGACAAGAACAACATCACTGCACAAGGCTTTCAAGATATAGCTGTTGCAATGGAAAAGTAAGTGTTAATTAGGATTCCTTTCTGAAAAAGTATGAAGGAACCCATGGTATAAGTAGAACCTGTGAGGTTGTGAAAGCAGCAGTGGATTAAAGATCAGATCTGGCTCCGATTTTATTCTGCTGCAAAGCAACCATGGAGCCTTGGAAGACATGACTTGCTCCTGGCGTGAGTTTTCTCATGAGCAAAATGAGGCTGACATGCCTGCCCTGCGAGAGGCATGCCGTGAGTTTAGCTGAGGTCCTGGGGAGGGCCACATGGTGGTTTCCTGCCTTCCTCGTGTGTGTGTGTGTGTGTGTGTGTGTGTGTGTGTGTGTGTGTGTGTGGTTTCACAATCTATTTCCACTGATTTTTGTTCTTTTTCCCATTATGACAACTTTGAGTTTCGTGGTGGGAAGAAAAAAAAAATTTTAAAAAGCCAAGGTCCAAAAATGTGAAACTGACCAGCGGTGAGACCAGGGCTAGCTTGTCTCATTGCTATAAAAGGCTTTTTTCAAAAGTATTATTACCTCAGGAACCAAAGCCTGCAGTTATTATTTGTGGCCAAACATACATTTTCCGTAAATTAGATGAGAAAATGCTACTTACTAGACATGGCTGAAAACAATACTAGGAATTGGGTTCTTTGCAGTCCTCATCCTGGCTATGTCAACCTAAAAGAATAATGATATTTATCTGGAAATAGCCAAACATTGCAGGAGGAGTACCTGTGCCAGAGTAAACTGTGGTTGTTCTCGCAATGATTGAGGCAAAGGGAAGGTTTTTAAAGCAGAAAGGGAGGAATTCATGTAAAGTGTCCAATATAAAACTCCTCGGTTTGGAGGTGAGGTAGGAGTCTGTGTCAGCTCACAGAGGAGGTGGTGTTGCTGGCCATCTTGTTTGAGTTGTTGCAGTCTTAAAATGTATACATACCTATAAAATGTGGGTCATGTAGAATAAGAAGGAATCCCCTATGGGACTCTAGGAAGTCCTTGAAACAGTATTTATCTCAGACAGCCAGGCAGGAGCCCTCCTCCGCCATTGCTTCCTGGCTCCAGATTGCCTGGGTCTGCCAAGAGCCAGGGCATCTCATGCTAAAGGCAGGAACGTCGAAGCAGGTTCTTAGCATTAAAAAGGAGAGGCTGGCCAGGTGCTGTGGCGCACATCTATAATGCCAGTCCTTGGAAGGCTGCGACAGGAGGATTGCAGGCTCGAGGCCAGCTTCAGCAACTTAATGAGACTCTGTTTCGAAATAAAAAATAAAAAGGGATGAGAGGTGTAGTTCAGAGGTAGAATTCTCCGACACACACACACACACACACACTAAAATGTGGGTAGGAGATGGAGATGAGGGACAATACAGTGGAATCCCCTTCCTGAGACAGAGGAAGAAATGCCCACTATTGGGTTCCCCAGATTCCCCTTCCTCTCATATCCAATATTGTGTTGCGGATCCAACTCTCTGCCCAGGAATCTAGAGCCTTCCGTTCTGTCTCCAGGCCTGTCACCAGTCAGCCCACGTGTTGATCAAAGTATTTGACCTCTCTGATGGATTCTTCTTTTCCATAACATGAGAAGACTTAAGTAAATCAAGTGTCTTCTAGTCCTAAATCCCGTGGTTCTGCTTTAGACACAAAGGCTGAGTTGCTGCCACCATGAAACCATAAGGGCTCAGTCTTTTTCTTTTACATTGACCTCAGGCATCACTAGGGCCAGGTACTCTGCACCATCAAGTCACCACGGCCCTCTTCTCAGAGCCTACTGTGATTGTACCCAACCCCCAGGACAGGGGCAGTAGTTCACCCACAGCTGCAATTGGGTGCTAGCATCACAGTTGCCACTCTCAGCTGTCTTGGACCTCCCGCCCCAACTCTGATGTTTAGGAGAAGCCAGGAGCATGCACCCTAATACCCAACATCACCAGTTGAATTGCAGTCTCCCTGGATCACTGTCTGTTCGCACGCTGCACTCCAAGATGTCAGTACTTCAAAATCACATTTGGTTTAAATAAACCAAGCTGGTCTGTAACAAGATAAAAATTGGGTGAGGGAAAGGAAAATCTTCATAACCTTACAAGGCACATTGTGTCTTAGTTTCAGTTGGCTGGTTCCTCTTAAGACAAACAAACAACGTTGCTAAAACAATTCTGAGATTAAAAAAAAAAAAATTAAAGCTGGAGAAACACTAGCCTTTTCTACCTGATCCTTTTATATCAAACCATCCTGTAAGTTGGAAAGTTGGACTGAATGGATATTTTTCCCATAAGATAATACCCATCTAAATACTATTACTGAGATAATTATTTATGTTCTGTATTGTCTCTTCATTGTTAGCACCTTAATTTAGGGTTGAGTTGCTAATTTACTCTTCCAATGGAAATCATCTAGATGTCCACAAGAATCTCACTGTGGGTGCTGCTTATGGTTTTGAGACCAGCAGCAAGGTAGGAGACTATGCAAATCCACTGCACTACAAGAGCACTCCCATCACCATCACAAGGCCCCAAAGGTCTCTTTTTGAGCATCATTCTATAGAAATGGACAGATGTATTTTGGGGAAGCAGCAAGAAGATGCCTCCCATGTTAGAATTTGGGTTGGGGAGCAAGTGTTAGTGCACATCTGGGTAGAAACAGTTTGTAGCGGAAGCAGAATCAGAGGCCAGGGGCCAGATTCAGAGTTCTGTGTGATTTCTTATCCCCAAATGGCTCAGCTCTGCATGCCTGTGACTCCTCGGGCTGCCAGCAGCAGTGAGACAATGTTGGATGCAGGACTCCACAGTGGTTGCATTTGGTTTCTGGAGCCTGGTGGACTTAGGCTGTTCTTGACCACCAGCTGAAAAGACCCATGGAGATAAGGGTGTTTGGGACACCCTTTCCCTCTCCCCTGGCTTGTTCTAGAGACCATCCCTTATTGTAGACTTGTTTATCTAAAGGAGACCAGAGGCTGAACAGAAGTATTTTTGTGCATATGAATGGCTTTGCTTTGAAAAAGCCCATGTGGTTTTTATTTTTGTTTTGTGCCCTGGACCCATTTGGGATTGGCTGTCTCGTAATCACTGTGGTCACCCAGGTACATGCAGATCTATCCAGCAAATTGATGCCCTGCTTCCCTCCCGCCCTCTCAGGCTTTTTCTCAGTCCAACTTTCTAGTTCCAATGTAGAAATTCTGTACTTAAGATTCAGAACCAAAAATGAAATAATAAAACCACATTCCGTAATGTCAGGCCAGTTTTTAAAGACAACATGGTTTAAGGAGATTGCCAATTTTGCGTATGTGGATACTTAAGAAGGTTATCCTGAGACCTAGGGGTTTGTTTTTTGTTTTTGTTTTTTGTTTTTGCGGTACTAGGGATTGCATTCTACCTCTGAGCTACACCCCCAGCCCTATTTTTTATTCTTTATTTTGAGACCGAGTCTCACTAAGTTGCGGAGTGCCTCACTAGGTAGCTGAGGCTGGCCGCGAACCTGGATCCTCCGGTCTCAGCCTCCCGAATGCTGGGATTACAAGCGTGCGCCACCACGCCCGGCTCCTAGGGGTTTGACAACTTAGAATTTTCTAAGTTACTCTTGCAACTACCTTTTTGGGTTTTGAAAAAAGAGTGCCGAGCTGGGCATGGTGGTGCATGCTTGTAATCCCAATACTTGGGAGGCTGAAACCGGAGAATCACAGGTTCACAGCCAGCCTCAGTTACTTAGTTAGGCACTCTGCAACTTAGTGAGGCCCTGTTTCAAAATAAAGAATAAAATATAGGGCTGAGGGTGTAGCTCAGAGGTAGAGTGTCCCTGGGTTCAATCCTCAAAAAAAAAAAAAGTGCCAAATTAAGGTACTAGAGAGTTAAGAGAGTTATGATTAAGAGAGTATGATTTCTCCTTTCTCTAGGAACTATACATTGAGATTTATGCCAATTCCTATGTATGACGCTTCTCAAGCCCTGAAAACAAACCCCGAGAAAACAGAAGAGGCTCTGCAAAAGGTACGGAAGAATTGACAGCTGAGTTCAATAAGTTTACTTTCAAATTGTGTTCATTGTAATTCT
This sequence comes from Graphiurus murinus, assembly GCA_004027655.1. Taxonomy (NCBI): domain Eukaryota; kingdom Metazoa; phylum Chordata; class Mammalia; order Rodentia; family Gliridae; genus Graphiurus; species Graphiurus murinus. Next base: position 34,458 of record PVLC010017079.1, read on the forward strand.
GAACATATGAGTAGTATTTTATGAAGCTTTATTTTTTGCATATGTTCTTGTGATCATGGAGGGCATTATGCAAAAATAGAGTAGGATAAAATAAGACCAAAGCATGTCCTAGGATTTTAGGGC
>PVLC010017080.1:0-34408 GCA_004027655.1 Graphiurus murinus
AAGAAAGATTAGTAAAAACATTATTTCAAAACCATAAAATACCTCAAAAACAAGGAATTAAAAAGTATTGTTCCCCTAAGTAGTATAACCAACAAAGATATCTGTTTTACTATGGGTTCTCCTATCCTGCTAGATTTCTAGACTATTTGTATGAAATATTTTGATTTTAAAGGTATTTTTATGTGAAAAAGGGGAGATGCATTGAGAGCACTACTTGAAATAACACACAGTGGGCCCAAGTGGAGCAGAGTTTCTAAGAGTTCTGAGTAGCACTGCATGAACCAAGGCATAGTTTGGAACTACTGGAAACCATAGTCCCTTAGCTGCAGTCAGCCATGGAGGCAGTTTGAGTGATGTCCTCAATTTTCCTTTATCCAATCATATCAGAGTTTCCAGTCTCCACTGACGAGCTGAGCACCTTTTTAAGATGATTGGATAGACAGCTTATCAAACTTGAAAACCATAAGCAGTTAAACAAACCTCCTAAGAACATTCTCTCCCAGTCTCTGCCATGAATGAATGCATTATCTCTGGAAACTATTTCTCTGTCACAGTAATCAGAAGTTCTAGGAGCAGCATCGTCTGTGAAAATAAGTCTTGTTTCAGAGGTGAAATTAACATGCATTGTCCAGTTTTACTAAAATTATCTACTTTTGGACTTTATATCCCTTAAAAATTATGATAAAAAGATAAAAAATCAGGACACAAAACATCCCATATATTTACATGCGAATTCACCTTATGTTATATTAAGATAGATTATATATAAGCTAAGAAGCTGCATGCTCTTGAATATATATCACTTAATGCTATATATAATACTAAAACTTATAAGAAGTGTTATATTAATTCAGAAAATAAATTGTGCCACTACTTATTGGCACATTAGTACCATATATAACAGTATCCTTCAATATTCATATTGAAAAAAAAAGGTCCAAAACACAAGAAAATACAAATAACTGAAAGAGATCAAAACCATACATACTGTCCACAGGGAAAACTCCAGATGAGAGAAAGTCTAATACCTTGAGTTTATTTTTAATTATCATTTGAAAGGGAACTACAAGAGCCTATGATCTTGTTTAAAATAAAAATAGTTTAAATTAACCCACCTGTGTAAAATTGAAATTAAAATTAATTCATTAAAATTATTGGCTTTGATTATTTTAGTAGTATAATCAAACATTATCCAAAAGAAACTTTTTTGGGCCTCTTTTCCACTCCTGACCTGTCAAAGTCAAATTCTCCAAGCCCAAATTATTTTTAAATAATTATTAATGAATTCTATCTTTTGTTTGAGATAAGGATGGGCTTGAGCTTCATTAAAATTACATCAATGTCACAGTTTCAACAACTAATACTCTTTTCAAATATATTATGTATCAAATGGTTTAAAGTGGCTTTTAATAGTTTATGCCTGAAAGTGGCAGAGTCACACTTATCTGTATACCTATAAATGTATAAAACAAATATTTAATGAGGTACCATAATTTATGAGTTCAGTGAAATACAGATAAGGGACTCTGACTCTGCTCTTAATAAAATCTAGATCTTGATATAAAATGGTACTCAGGAAAATATAACAAACATTTAAACTAGCAACATATCCCAGAGCAAACTCAATTATAAAGATAACTCTAGAATTAAAAGGAGAGAGACTGTACACAAGCTTTTGAAAATGCCTTGATCTGATAAATGTGTCTTATTTTTCTTAAGAGAGGAATCAGAGGTAAGAAAAAAGAAAATAAATTTCCCTTAAAAACCTAGGTACTTTGCAGAAGCAGTGTTTGTTATGTGGTAGATTTACAATAGGTATTTGTTGAATGCATGAAATTTAACTCTGCTTTTTTGACAACTATATACTACATATGCAAAGAAAATAAATGGATGAGGAAGGTAAACTGAATTGTCAATTGCCTGAAGTTTGCCCTAACCTGAATGGCTGCCTTTCAGTTGGAAGCTCAATTTACGGTATTTATATCTTATCATGCTTATTAACCATTTCCCAGCTAGTGTGAATACAGCCTCAGAAGGTCAGGTTTCCCTCAAACATGTGTCCCTTCTCCAGCTGTGCAATGAAGTCATTCATCTGAGAACTGCACATAGGACACAATATCCCAAGGGACAAAAAGGTCTGCATGTGACCCCTAGTTTCCATTACTGACCTAGCTGTTATTTTCACTGATGAGCTTAGCCTCCATATTTGGGAACCATATCCTTTCAGAGGTTACAATAAAAGTGTCTGCAACTCTAAAGGCCAAACTTTCTCATTTCAACGGGAATCCTAATGTTTGCTGTACTTTCCTCATAGTATCTGTTGTGAGGTTCTTCCTGGGGCACAGTCCTACTCACTCCTGAGCCTCACATTAGCCTGGAGATCTGATGGATCAACTCAATTTGTTGTTGTTGTTGTTGTTTGTTTGCTTTGGGGTGCTCTGATCTCTCTAATCACCTTCAGCTCTTCTTAAATGTGTGTGTTTTTCTTCACATCTCAGGAGCTGATAGCCATCTTTCAGTTATTCCACAGGACAGTCCTCCCTGTCCTTTTTTTGCCCATGTTCAAGTTATGAAAATAAATAAACCTTGGTATTCCAGTGTTTGCCTTTTGGGGAAGTATCAGCTACTATAAGAAGCATAAGACAGTGATCTTCCAATTTGCAGCTTGGGAGACTTTGGTGCTTAGTGTGCATGCTTTCAACACACCAGTATCTACCTACATGTTCTGAACTCCACTCACTAATAAAAGTTCCAGTCTCAAGAAGTATATGAAGAAAGTATATGCAGAATTCATTAACACTTCTAGCACTATCCTATTTTTCCTAGGATAGACTGTTCCTTTATAATTGTGTTCTAGAATAAAGTCTTCATCAAGTCTTTAATTGATGGATTAAATACTTATGCATCTATATCTTGATATTGATGTTGATAGGTATGTTTTTTCAAACATACCTATTTATTCAAAAAATATTTACTTACAGTATTATATTATGAACATATTCTAGACAGCTGAGCACATAGGTGTACCAACTCCTTGCCTTCTGGAACATATATTCTGTTGGGAGATAAAGACAATGAACAAGATAGATAAATAAACCATACTAGTATTTGATAAACAAATATTATGGAAGGGGAAAAAGTAAGAGAGATGGACAATTTGTTGATATTTCAGATAGAATGTCCAGGATTTTTATTGTAATGATTTGAAAGAAGTAAGGCAGTTGATCATGCAGAAATCTGGAGAAAATCAACAAAGGCAGACGGAATAAGAGGTATAAAAACTATGAGTATAAGGTATGTCAGGGGAGTTCAATATTGCTGGAATGGATTTGGGGCAGCATTTAGAGTCAGAGATAATTTGAGGAAGTAGTAATTGAATGCTGTACTATACGAAGTCTTTTTGGTCAGTTAAGACTTTGGGTTAAATTTACTCCAATGAAGAAAGAATCATTGTTGGTTTTAGGCAAAAGAATGGCATGATGTGATCTCATGGACTAGATTAATATAATGGGTAAAGTAGAAGCAAAGAGACCAGTGGTGGTGACCAGAAGGGGTAAAGTCTGGTTTTACATTGAAGGTAGAATTGATGGGAAAAATAGAAAAGTATTAAATCAAATATTTCAGAATAAAAACAAGAAGTATGGAGTTGCCACTTACTAAGATGTAAAAAACTCATGGAGAAAAAGTATTGGAAAGGGCATGCCAAAAATTCTGAAACATCTGACCCCAGCAACAGGCAGAAGCTGCTCAATCCACAGCAGCTGGCAGAGATCCAATGCTCAAGCAATGCCCTGTACCTCTCCCCCAACACACACACACAGAGGCAGCAGGAGGATGCACCACTGATGTTGGCTGCTGCAGACAGGACACCCCAGACAGTATGCCCCCAAACTAGAGAAAAGCCATATGAGGCCCCTGACACTTCAGCAACACTGCACAATCCAGGGAAATAGCCCAGTCACACCCGCCCACAGACACCAAGCATGCTCAAGTATGTTCCAGTCATTGGTGTGCTGACAGAAGGTGGGGGAGCTTCAACAACTCCACATTGGAGATTCCTCAGATATGTGCAACTCACTAGAAAGTCCCTTGTATAACAGAAGAGATTGGCATGCCAGCTGATGCATAGAAATACTAGTAATAAAGAAAACAGAAATACTATTTTATAACATAGAAATGCTTGTAATATGAGAAAATAAGGAAATAAGATGTCCCCAAAAGTTTAAAACACCCCAATAACTGACCCCATAAACAAAGTGGAAGAAATTCTGGATAAATAATTCAAAAAGCAGATTGCTAAAAAGATTAAAAGAAGATCCAAGGAATGAAATAAGGAAGAATATGCAAGGTATGAAGGAGCATTTTAATGAAGAGATAGAGATTCTGAAAAAAGAACAAAACAGAAACCTTTGATATGAAAAACTCAATCAAATAAAAAGCTCAGTTGAAAGTCTCATCAATAAATTAAATGAGTAGAAGACAGAATTTCAGGCCTTGACTACAAGGTATATAAATTTGAACACTGAGAAAAGCAATACAGAAAAAAAATAAGGAACCATGATCAGAACACATAAGAAATCTGGAACAATAGTAAGACATCAAACTTAAGAATCATTGACATTGAGCAAGGAGTAGAGATACAGATTAATGGCACTGATAGCTATTCAATGAAATAATAGGAGAAAAATTCCAAACCTTGGGAATGAGATTAAACATTCAGATACAGGAGGCATTGAGAACCCCAAATAGAAAAGACCAAAAGAGAACTTCTCCATGAGCCTTTTAGTAAAATGTCAAATATATAGAATGATGATAGGATTCTAAAGTCTCAAGAGAGAAATGTCAGGTCACATTTAGAGGTAAGCTAATCAGAATAACTGCTGATTTCTCAGCAAAAATCCTAAAATCCAATAGAGCTTGGAATAATGTGTTTTAAGCACTGAAAGAAAATAACTGCCAACCAAGATTGCCTTGTCCACCAACGCTATCCTTCAGAATTGAAGAAGACATTAAAACTTTCCAATATAAACATAAAATAAAAGAACTCGTGATAAGCAAGCTATCCTCATGACAAACTATGTTCAAGATAAGCATAAACTGAGGGAACTCAAACATCACAGAAAATATTTAAAGAAATTTTACACAGAGACAAAGATGATACTAAATATCAGAGCTCAAGAAAGGATGTCTCATCAGAAGAGGAGGTAAGCAAATGAGCATTATTACTAAATTAAACATATGAAATAAATTAAAATGGCAGAGACTAATAAACACATCTCTATAATAACATTGAATATAAATTGTCTTGACTTTCCAATTATAAGTCATAGACTGGTAGACTGGATTAATAATCAAGTCCCAGATATATATTACTTGCAAAAGGAACACCTCACAAAAGGAACAACCACCAGCTGAAAGTGAAAGGATAAATGATACTCCATACAAATGCAGTCTGGAAATAAATAGGAGTAGATACTCTCATATCTGACAAAGCCAACTTCAAACCAAACCTGGTCACAAGAGATGAAAGTTACTTCATACTGATAAAGGGAACAAGAAGATGTAGTAATATCTGACAAGAAGATGTAGTAATATCTATGACCCAAACATTAGTGTACCTAATTACATAAAACAAACAATAGTAGGCATAAAGGCTCAGGTAGACCCTCCAATACAATAATAGTAAGTAATTTCAACACATCTCTCTCACCAATATATGTCATCTCCACATAAAAAAATAAAGACACTTCAGACCTAAAATACAGTAAGTCAAATGGACCTAACAACTATCTACAAAATATTTTATCCAAGAGCTAAATATACTTTCTTCTCAGTTGTTCATGGAATTTTCTCCAAAATAGATCATACTTTAGGCCACAAAACAAGTCTCGGCATACACAAAAAAGTCAATATAATTTCTTGCAACTTGTTAGATTATAATGGAATGAAATTAGAAATCAACATCAAGAAAAACTACAAAAACTTTATAAATACATGAAGATTGAACAATATACTTTTGAATGATGAATTGGTCATAGATGAAATCAAGGGAGCCATTTCTAAACTTCTAAAATCAACCTAAGAATAGATATACAACATGCCAGCATCTCTGTGATAATATGAAGTCAATTCTACATTAAAAAAATATATATATAAGAAAGATCCTAAGTAAACAACCTAATGTTGCATTTTGAGGTCCTAGAAAAATAAAAATAAACCAATTCCAAAGCCAGTAGAGGGAAATAATATTACAGCCAAAATTAACATAATAGAGAATAAAAAAACAGCACAAAGTATCAATCAACATAACAAAGTTAGTTCTTTGAAAAGAGTAATAAATCCTTATCTAAACTAACAAAAAAGTGAGAAGATACAAATTAATGAAATTGAAGATGAAAAAGGAGATATTACCACAAGTATGACTAAAACCTAAAGGATCATTAGGAGCTACAATTCCTAGAGTTACTAACTATGTTCCTATAGAGTACTCCTCTCCCATCCTAAAAATGTACTACAGGAGAATATACCTACAATATAGTCATTAAGCATGCTAATGAGCAGCTCATTTATTTTGGTCCTGGGAAAATATCATTAATCAAATTTATGAATATAATGAAATCACTTCTTCCATGTTTATTAAAAGTCATTATGAAAATGTTATCTCTGGGCTCAACTGACAGTGTTAAACTTAATGTGGCTTTTAATCAATGCAACAAAATCAATTATGTCACCAGTGGGCACTTTGAGGAAGGTAAATTACCAACAGTCAGAAAGTCTTTCCCTTCAATTTATATCATCACAGATATGAAAAAAGAAAAAGAAAACTAGAACCATGAAAAAGAAATGAGAACCAAGTTTTCCTACACTTCTACATCATGGTTTGGATCCAGAATGCCACCCCCTCCTCCACACACACATGCCACCAAAAACTTGCCTCCAGTGCAGCAATGTTCACAGGCAGATATTTAGGGAAATGACTGGATCATAAGCTCTGATCTCATCAATGGTTCATCCATATCAGGTACTCATAATTAGAATGAACTAATGAGAGGCAGTGGAAACTGTAGGAAGTGGGACCAAGTTGAAGGGTGTGGGTCCTTGGACATGTGCCCTTGGGGACCATGTTTTGTCCCTACCCCTTCCTCTCTCACTCTCCTTCCCCTCTGCCAAGGGTAAGCAGCATCCTCTGCCATGCCCTTCGGCCATGATGTTCTGCCTCATCCCAGGTCTAGAGCATTAGAGCCAGCTGACCATGGACTAAAAATGTAAGTCAAACAAATCTTCCCTCCTCTAAGTAGTTTTTCTCAGGTACTTTGTCTCAGTGATGAAAAACTGACTAATATTCAGTGTAGGGGAAACTGTGCTTGTTTAGTGAAGGAAAGCAGTCTGTAATACATGGATCTCTACCTACTAGCAGTTTGATCTTGAAAAAGTCACCTGGCTTTACTGAGCAGCAGATTCCCATTCTTTAAAATGTCTTCCTATATTGTTGCTATGAAACAAAAGTGTAAAATGATGTGATTGGTCTTATGGGTCACATTTAAATGTTTTTATAAATGTAGAATGCAATGACTTGCATTGTTATCACAGAACTCATTCATTTGTTTAATCTTTCAAATATTTGTTTCTTGGATAGTGCCAAAGCTTCAAGAGAGATTTTTTCATTTGCTTGGGAAGTTTTAAGACAGATGAGAGATGAATAGTTAGATGAGTGGACTAATAGATGAATCAATCAAATGAGAGTTTAGATCGAACTTATTTAGGAAATTTAAAGTGCTATTCCAATGTTGACTTAAAATTTGTGTGAAGTATCCACCCATTTTTATAATAACTTTTTTCACAAAATAGTAGATAATAGAATTTAGGTGTTAAAGATGTCTTAAAACTGCATTAAATTTGTCTCAAGCTACACTGCCACCTAATGAAAAAAGTTGGTGCACTTTTCTATTTTCCATCTCAAATGATATCCAGCCACATGTTCAGAACTTATTGGAAGAGCTACCAAATGACAATATCAAGTTCCCACAACTATAAAATAGAAATACAGATATAGCCCAAACTAAATATAGCTCTCACTGACATTTTTAGGGAGAAATTAAAGTATAAAAACATAAAATTTGTAATTTATAACCAAAAGTAATGAAATCCTATTACCACTGTGAGTTAAAATTCCCCAAAAACTAGTAGTTCAAAATGCATCCTCAATGTTTTATTTCTCTCAGAATCACAGGGTAGATTTTTTTATGCCAGGGAAAAAAGTCTTTAGTACCCCCAACCTTCATAATTCTTTTGGTGAATCAAGACTGAATATACTATTATCAGCAAGCCTCTCATGAGCCATCATTTAAAGTGTCTAAAGAGTCAATATACCAAATTATTGCAGTATTTGCTCCATATCCAAGAAAGTTTGAAAATAAGACATTACTCACCTCCTACAAGCAAAATTATGTTTGCAAACTCAAAACTTAATAATTCCAAATTTCAGAGTAGGATCTCAAGGGTATCTGAGGTAAGGTAGACAGAGACAATCTTGGTGTCAACCTTGCCATGATGCCAGAGGACCTAGGAGGGATGCCCAAAATTGACAACCCGTGAGATCAAACTCAATCCCACCAGCAGGGTAACAACAACAAAAACATTATCAGATGAAATTATGCCATCACCATCCTCAAGTTACTTTTCCCATGTGTTCATTTTTGTAGTGTTGAGAAAATTGCAATAGTGCCATGCTCAGTCATTTTGCATGCCTTTCTTTCTCATTCAGCATATTCAGACCTCTTAATTTTCATTTCTCCTTTGGGCCCTCTGTTTCTAGTACCCCAGTGTTGGGTCATCAGCATTGTTTAATGGCACAGTGTCCGTAATGCCTTGTAATGTGTATTTTTAGTCTTGTGTATCAGTAGCTATTATAGATATACCTCATCTTACACAATGCATCTTATAAAATCTACCTCTTCTTATGCAATACTTTAAAATCTGCCTCTTATGAAAAGATTCTCCTCCCTTACAATTGTTTCAGATAAATAACCAGTCCCCAAATATTTTCACATTAAAGTTATTGCTGATGTTGTGTCCTGACCTTCACAGCCAAGTTAGGACCAATGGTGCTTCTCAGAATGCTGCATCCCCACCATTTCCCTTGTGATCGCTCAGTCTCTTGTGACTGTTCAACAATTAATTTTTTTTTTTTTTTTTTTGGCGGTACTAGGAATTGAACTCAGGGGCATTCTACCTCTGAGCTACACCCCCAGCCCTATTTTTTATACTTTATTTTGAAATCGAGTCTCACTAAGTTGCGGAGTGCCTCATTAGGTAGCTGAGGCTGGCCGCAAACCCGGATCCTCCGGTCTCAGCCTCCCGAATGCTGGGATTACATGCGTGCGCCACCACGCCCGGCTAACAATTAATTTTTTAAATAAAAAATTTTATTCCAAGTTGATTTTATAATTTAAGGAAATGTTACAAAGATAGTACAGAATTTCTATGTATACATACCTAGTTTCCCCTATTAGTAAGCATTTACCCAAGTATAGTACTACATTTTTTCACAATCAATTAACCAATATTAATGTTACTTAAAGTCTATCCTTTCTTCAGATGTCTCTAATTTTCACCTAATGCCCTTTTCTGTTCCCCCCTCCCAAACAGAACACCACATTGCATCTAGCAATCATGTCACTTGTTCTTGGTCGTGACATTTTCTCAGATTTTTTCTTGTTTTAGGTAACTTCAGTTGTTTTAAGGAATGTTAGTAACAATCCCATTTTTACTTATGCAGGTTTCTTTCTTTCTACTTGATATGCAGCAAGCACTGTTTGCTGAGTTCCAGTCATTTATGTTTGCTTTTTATGTTTTTCTAACCAAGAAGATTATTTTTCTAATATACTCTAGATTTAATCCTTTGGAGCATCCTACAGTGAGAGATATAAAATCAGTGAGCCTGTGTCTGTCCAAAATATCTTTCCCATTGTTATCTTCCTTTGCTGGATAAACCTAATCTGTGGCAAGTTTCTTTAGATGGACATACAGACAAAATCCATTATATTGTTATTCTATGTGTCTTGTTTTTTTTGTGTGTGTCTTTCTATAGATTCTAAATTGCATAAGTTTCTCAAACATATTGCCTCAGAGCAAAGACAATATATAACTTCCCCCCACACAACTGTCATTTTGAAATTTGCCCAATAATGTTTTTAATATTTTCCACTATTCTTCCTAGTTTTCTCCTTTTAAATATCCCTGCTTTTTATAATCAAATTATCCCACTTTTCTAGGTATATCTGCCAATTATTCTTACACAGGAGTCTCAATGGGTAGCTTTGAGAAGATACTTTCCATAGTCACTTATCACTGAGATTCTGGTTCTTTCCAGCAGTTATTCAATCCTGCTTTCTGAGACACTGCTATTCTGTGTCTGTCAGAAATCTTTGAGTGTCAGTCACCTTTTCTGTTCTGCCAAAAAGTAAACGAAGAACTATCCTTTCCTTCTATCTCTTTAGAGCAGTTAGACCTAATTCAACTCTTTTTATACCTGACTAGTATTATTTGTTACATATAAAATAAAATATTTGCCTGATCTATTGGTTATATATCAATTTTTTTTAATAAGCAACTCTCTTTGCTCTTTTTGACATACTTAGCAGTCTTCCTTTGTTTTGACTAATTACTTCAGTTTCTTTTTCAATAGGATTTATAGATTAAAAAGCACAACTTTCTTTAATTTCCTTGTTATACTGTGGATTTGCAACAGCCTAACTTTGAGCTATATTCTTTTTCATTCCAAAAAGTTAACACTTTCTACTCAGAAGAAGAGCTTCTGTTTGCTTTAGTCATTCATTCATAAAATTTGGCCACACCTCTCTGGAAAACTATCAATTTGGTTGCCTGAAATTGGGATTCATGGCCAATCTCAAGCCGACTTGACACAACATAATTTATTCCCTCTGCACTTCTATCTCAGTCTTGAAAGTAGGTAGCACAACCCAGAGACTAACAGAACATAGGGCAGCTGATCTAGCGCTGTGTACACAGGCCTGCCACAAAAAGGACAAAGGCAGAAGAACTTCCCTAGTACTCTATAGACTGTGCCAAACTCAACCTTGCTGTTTAGAAGCATGAAATATTGTTATTCCTTCCAAGTTTCACAAGGACTAATCTCAACTCAGCTTCATCTGAAACACCAGGCCATACTTAGCTTCATCTGAAATACCAGGCCATACTTTACTTACAAATTTTCAAAGTCCTACTATCAGTGCTTCATCTACAGGAATTTATACCCAAGAATGCTGACTGAGGTCAACTCTATGGCCAAAGTTTGTTTAAGGCACAGGTGCTTGCAGACTTGCCTGCATAAAAATTATCACATTCCTGGGACACAGTTACTATGCTTCAGTGACCCATCAAAGTCAAAATCCCACCTGGCCAATTTACTAAAGCCTGAAGACTAATGCCACCCACCTAGGGTGCTTGAGCTAAAACCAATAATAAAATTGTAAAAAGCAGCCATATGTCATACTATAGAAAGTTACTATACCTACCAAAGTAAAAACCATGACTTCTACCTCTCTTCCTGCCTGGTAAACCCAAACCCAACTCCTCCCTTTCATATCACTTCGGGTCTGGCTACAGCAAGACACCTCATCTCTGTTCTCTTCTGACTCAACTTTACCTACTGACAAGTTGTCTTGTTCGTTGTACAAGATCTGGGATTTTTCAGATCTAAGATATAATATTTTTCTCTCCCTGCTGAAGATCAGAAGCAAACAAGAGCTGATCCAGAGTGTCAGGAGAATAGAGATGCTGGCCTTAATGCTGAATAAATTGTTGGCATCAGAGCTTAAATTTGTAATCAAAATGCATTACTAATACCACATCCCATCTCCAGCCATCTACCATATGTTAAGAAACAAAGAATACTATATTTCATTTAATAAAAGACACCAGGTTTGTAAGGCATGATATTATTCTATGTACCTTTAAGAAAGAAATGGACCTTCTTTGTTATTTAAATTAGGACTTGCCTGTAATCTTGGACCACTGGCATTGACATCATTAATGAGCTTCCTATATGTTTGGAAATCCAGGCCCTAACTCAGAACTACTGAATCAGAATCTGCATTTTACTGAGATCTCCAACTCATGGTTGTGTACATCAAAATTTGAACCAGGTATAGTGGCACACATCTGAAATCCTAGTATGTGGGAGGCTGAAACAAAAGGATCACAGGTTCAACACTAGCCTCAGCAACTTAGCAAGACCCTCAGCAACTTAGCAAGATCCTGTTTTAAAATAAAATTTTAAAGGGCTGGATATGTAACTCAGTGGTACAAAGCCCCTGGGTTCAATCTCTAGTACCATAAAAATTTTTTTTTGAAAAGTACCCTTCTAATTCACCATGAGAAATATACAGAACTTATCTTGTAAAATATAAATATAGAGCCAGGTGTGGTGGTGTACTCTTGTAATACCAGTACTTGAGAGGCTGAGACCGGAGAATCTGGGTTCACAGCCAGCCTCAGCTACTTAGTGAGGCTCTCCGCAACTTTGTGAGACCCTGTTTCTAAAGACTAAAAAATAGGGCTACGGATATAGCTTGGAGGTGGAATGCCCTTGGGGTCAATCTCCAGTACCACACACAAAAAAATTATATACATATATATATACATATATATATATATATATATATATATATATATATATATATCGTAAGATGTATTTTTTGGTATTTTTGGTAGTATGCCTTAATTACATATTTTATTAAAATGTAGTATTTACCCTGGTTTTGTGGACCCTATATAATTTTCTTTCCTCATAGTTAGATAATAAGAGAACATTGTATTAAAAATGTATCTTATCAAGCAATTAATGTCACTATATTAGAACCAGTTCTCCTAGCTCTCATCTCATCTTGGGTCAAATTAAAACTTTAAAAACTTTGTCAATAAAAATGACACATTTATTCAGAGAAGATGTGAAGTTGTTTTTTAAAATGTGTTTTAGAGTGGAATCAATCTGAAGGAGGATCTGTGCAAGCAGACTGATCATACAGAGTGCATAAGGGGAAGCAGTTGAGCTGTTCACAGCCTGCTCTGCTCTTTCTCCCTGGTGTACTAGATAATTGACTTCCCCTGGAAGGAGTGAAAGGGCAGGGAGGCCAGGCCAGGGCTCTGTGTGTGTGCATGGGTGCGTATGCATGTTCATGTGCATGTGCGTGTGTGTGTTTGTGTGTGTGTGTGAGTGTGTGCGTGTATTACTGAGGATTGGACCTGGAGCATTCTACCCTGAGCTACACCCCAGACCTATTTTATTTTTTCATTTTCGAAACAGGGTCTAGCTAAGTTGCTGAAGACCTCACTAAGTTGCTGAGGCTGCCATTGAACCTACAACTCTCCTGTCTCGGCCTCCCAAGTATTGGGACTTACAGGGATATGCCACTGCACCTGGCTTGCTTCATTCTTGAGTTTTTGGAAATGTGAATCAAGAAGAAAAGAGATTCCATCTCCCAACCAAAAATCAATGTTGTATTTCAAAAAATCCACAACAACTCAAAAATAAATAAATAAAAGTGAAATGAAATGAAATAAAAATAAATGAAGGTGGCAAATAGTTTGGAACCACTACTTGCAATTTTCATACACTGAGTCAACATTTTATGCAGTCAATGGAAATAGGACCTAAAACATGATCTTATCAGAAGGAGATAGTTTTGTATTTGGCCTAAAAAGTTTAATCAGTGTTGACTATTTGTCTTAATGGTCTCACAGTAACTTTTCCTTTAGTTCAGTTATAATAGTCTGAGTCTCTATAGCAAAACCAGATTGTTCATTTTCTACTTCATACTGCTATTTAAAAGCATGCTTTCATAACATTGTAGAGAAAAGGACATTCAGGGGCCCAGGGAAAAGGACCTTCAGAAGTAAATTAGTAAATGATCTATGGAGCCTGAAGGACACAGAGGTGTTACTTGACTGCAATGTCACATGGAAGGGCATCATCTTCCGAGTCAGGCAGACCTGAGCCCTAACCTCAGCCCCACTGTTTGCTTTATGGACAAGCTACTTAACCTCACTTCATTTGGTCTCTTCATCTTTATATAAATAAAAGTAATAATGCCTTCCTCCCAGGGATGTTGTATGAGTTAATGTATGTAAATTAATAGCATAGTGGCTGACCCATAGAACATGGTCAAAATATCAAAATGCTTACTCTTTTGTATTGTGAGAGAAAACAATACAGAAACAGTTCCCATTCAAGATAGATGCAGTTTTACCATTGTGATAGTCATTAGTGCTGTTATTTCAGGTTCTCCGCCTTCTGGACATAGGTGGGATTGCATCTCCAGCACCCCACCCCTCACCCTTGGAATTTGCTTACATTAATTCTGCCATTGAGTTGTACACAGAATACTCTTCTTAGAGTATTTTAGTGCTTATAAGAAATCCTGTATATCTTTCCTTCCCTTTTCCACAAACCAGCAATATTCTACATCATTATCCTGTGTCCCAGAGTAAGGGAAATGTACAGAAGAGCTTCTAGCCAACCTTCAGTCAACATGTAGTCTGAGCATTGTTTTAATTCAAGATATTTGAGGATTGTTTCCTCTGCTAAGCCCTTTTGCCATGATATTCTGCCTCATCTGAGGCCCAAAGCAATAGAGCTGGTCGACTATGGACTGAAACTTCTGAAACCACGAGCCAAATTAAGTCTTCCTACTTCAAGGGGTTTATTTCTGGTATTTTGGTCACAGGGACAAAAGGCTGACTACTACAGGCTATAAGGAACAACCTAAATGTAGTGTAGGCTTGAAGACAGAGTAGTTTTTAGTGGGAACAGATGCAGCCTAAGGCATTATAGAGAACAACGAAAGGCAGAGTGAGATATTGAAACATATACTGGATGAATCACTTAGCTTCATTGAAGTTTTGGCTTTATTACTCATTTGCTGTATGTCCTAAAACAAGTCAAATTCTTTTAAGCTTTATATTCCTCCTCTGGAAAATATGAACAATAAGACTTTTATTTTAACTCAAATATAAAATGATATGAAAAATCTAGAAGTGAAAGCAGTTTGAAAGCTGAAAACTACTATCCAAAGGAAGAATATTAATCATGTAATATGGAAGGACCTCCAAGGAAGACTTCCTGGAGTTTGTAAACTAACTATAGCTATTTTTAAAGGAGTTAAAAAATGGAAGAAACTAACAATTTTCATAGACAAGTGATAAGTCTTTTTCCTTTGCCTGAATGCATTACTTTCTATGTAATCTAGCAATGATATAAAGGCAATCCTAGAATGAAGTTGTTCCTACCCATAATGGATTACCCTCCTTTAGTGGAAGAACAAGGAATGGGGTTACAACAGACAACAGTTCAAAATAATTCTAGACATATTTTGCAGAATGATTACCAGCTAGAACCTTGCCATGGACTATGGGCAGGAAAAATTTTGAGAAGCACTGAATTAGCTGACTTCTCTGTTAGTCTCTCATTGTTCTTATCCAGCAATTCTCTGATCTGTACATTTTCCTTAAACATCAGTTTAAGAAATCATACTCTTCCCTAGAGCCAGGATCTACAAGAGCAACTTTAGTATTGGAATAGTAAAACTAAGATATGAAAGTTATTCACTTAAGAAGGGATTTTCACTTTCCTCCCTGCAAACCAGTAGGAAGACAGACAACATCCCATTACACTCAAATCATTGTACCTAATAAGAGAACATTTATTCTGCAACTTTTAGAATCAAAATAGTTATGTTTTAGGAAAAACAATGAATCAGCAAAGTAAAGATTTGTGACTAACACATAATTTTAATAAGCCTTTTCCCAGAACATTAATCCTAGTCTTCTTTTTCAGTCTGAGATATTTGAATTTGAGCAATATGGATTTTAATTTGGGGCAGGTTGCTGCTAATTTGGCACTACATATAATTGAAGTTCCAAGCCCTCAGTGCCTCAATCTCTACCACTAAACTAAACTAGAGAACAGAAGTAATTACTTGATTAACATTTTTACTCCATTGCTATGATAATTCAAACTAAATATGTTTTGCCTGAGAAAAATACTTCTCTGAAATCTTGTATTTTATTAAATTCTAGTCTAAAAATGATAGTCAAACTTAATGTTATTCATTTAAATTTGTGTTGTCTCCACCCAGATTCTCTAGTCTCTAAAGAAATCCTTGCCCTAGACAAGGGAAAAAAATCCTTTGTTATTAAGGGTCTTGATTTTCCATATGGCAAATGTTTCCCAAGTAGGTACCATGCCTTTCACAATGGGAAATGTATTTACTTATGAACCTGGAGAACTTACTAAATATTTTTCAAACACATAAAAAGTTAAAGAAGAAATTAGGAAGGGGGAATGAAAGTATTTTTGTTTACTTTTGGTTTTAATGAAAAGGAATAGCTCCAAGGTAGCAAAAAAAAAAAAAAAGAAAAGTTATTTTGTGATTAGAATAAAATAGTTTGAAATATAATACTGAGTTTGTGACATCTACCATATTCATAGGTTATGATCAGAACATTCCTAATAAATAAAGCTATATATCAATGGAAAGTATCCTCTGTATATATGCTCCACAATTCCAAGAACTGTATTAACTAATTTATCTTGCATACCCAGCATATAACACATTGCATGGCACAGGGTAAGCATTTGATAAATATTATTGAACAGATCTCCAAGAATAAAACTACTACACACATATCAGTGTACAGCATTCATGCATCAGACTTCAACACCTAACTTATGGGCTGGAAAACTATCTCCAGTAAAGTAAAAATTTAAGGAGAGGGAAGAAGTGAGATTATTTTCCAAGTCAGATACCTATTCATCCACTTCCTTGATCTCTTATACTAAAGATGCTAAAAAAGATGTTCACACTTTTCCAACCTAAGTTACATCTAGGGACAGTCAATATGAATAAGTACAACCAGGGAGGCATGCACAGTCTCTATGCTGTGTGGCTGTGAGAAATATTATACATTCTTGATAAATTGGGCAAATATTGCTTGTGCTACTGGTCCTTTTTATTATGGCCTCCTGAGTTGATGATGTCATAGCTGAAGCTGCAATGTTGTAACATGAAAGAAAAGACAAAGGTGCTAGTCCAGACAACACCGAGCCACTGTAGCATCCCCCAAAGCTTCCTACTTCCATAATTTTGATATATGAAAGTAAACAAGCTTTAAAAGCACTGTTTAAACCACTGTTAGTTGGGTTATGTGCTACTGCTACCATAAGTCATTTCTATATAATATTTTACCCTTTCTCCTTCATGTATAGTTAAGTCTTGAAGCAATGTACTCATAAGCACAGCAAACTCTTTCCTTGGATCATAATCAAAGACTATTTCAGTTCAGAACTTCTATCATGAGTAATCATATAGTGGCTACTGGACCAAATCATTCTTCTTTCCTAGAGGACCTCACATATATATTCCATCATGTTACATTTTTAACAAGTTGTTTTCATTTCCATTCACTATTATCAAAAGAAAAAATCCTCAGCATAGACTTGCCATCTTATCTTTTGTTATCCTAGGTGCCTTGCATTGTGTTTGGCTCATCATAGCTTCCAATGAACATTACTTGAATACATTCTTGCATACATACATACATATATACAAAACTAATCAGACTTCATTTTGAAATTAATTGCCAATTTAGGGATGACACAACATTATGCCATCACTTGTAGTTATGAGAAACAGATTTGAAATGTCAAGAAAGAAATAATCAACATAAGACCAAAATAGATTGCATCAACATATGTTATATCTAAAATATACAATGCAAACCTATGCCCAAATCTCTGAGAATAAACTTACAGGTAGATAAACAAACCAAGTTGACATGCTTTCTGTCCTCTGTGCTCCTGTAGTATTTGTTCTGCATCATTTATTTAGAGCTACAAGCCCACTGCAATAGCAGTGATTCTACATACGTTATCTATGTGAACTAACTCCTCCAACCCAAAGCTGTGCACAGAGGCTTTAAATGCCTCTACAATGTTTATAATCTTCACCAGATCCAAATATCCTGTCTCTGCCCCTCAAAAAATTAGTAAAGAGAATCTAAAATTAAGACCAGTCCAGAGGTTATGAAAACACAGAATTGAGACAAAACTCTCAGGAAGGTCTTTCAATCATTTAATCTTTTATTTACCAGAGGCCTGTTGAGCTCTACAATGTGCTAGACAGTTTTAAGCACTCAGGATTCATTGACTAATAGCACAAACACTCCCTACTCTCCAGCTTGCAGCCTGGTGAATCAGATGAACACTTCTAAACTCTTCCTATATAAAAATTCAGGACTCAGTTTACTCAGCCATAAAATATAAGTCAAGATGACATTTTAGTCTTTGAAGATTAACTCACTAACTCAAAGAATCATCTACTGGGCCAGCCTTTTCCTCCCCATCACATACACAAGCACACATACAAAACACAAATGCACACATTTTCATAAGCATTGGGATGTAACAGAAAATATGATAGCCGTAGTGCCCACTCTCAAACAACACCCAGGTTATTTATGGAAGACAAATAAATTTCAATTAATTTTGGTTAGTAATAGCAAGGCATCTATTAATTTTATTAATATTTATTTGTTTTTATTTTTATTAGGACTTTTTCAACAATCCAAAATTTAAAAGTCCCAAAGTATTCATCTATGGGCAGAAGGTATTTTAATATTTAAATTTAGAATTGTCTTTAATTTGAGTGTTAACTATATAAAATGGAGGACAAAACCAAAACAAAAAACAAACAAACAAAAACATACTAAATAGTCAAGGGCTCTTTCTTTCTTTTCTTCCTTTTTTTTCTTTTCCCTTATGAGAATCAGGAAAAGAAATTCAAAGAATCCAAAGTGCTGATTAGTTAGCTATTTATATACCTAACAAGTGAGGTTCATAAAGTACCACAGAAACAATTTTCTTCTTTTTTCACCATTCCCCCTGCATATCATGCCTATGGGGCTCGTTCTCTTTCTCTATCCCCTCAGATGTAATTCAAGGCCAGCACACAGACATGGGTGAAATTAGCTGTAAGGCAGAGTAATAACACAAACTCCAATATCTAGCAGAGTTCATGCTTCTCCCCTCCCCTAGCCTGGGAAGGCAGCAGGAACAGCACCTGCAGTAGGACCCAACAGTCTATTTTCTCTGCTCATCCAGCTTTCTAGCCTCATCCTCCCTCCACCTAAATCCATGATGGAGCGTTTGATCCCTCTGAGTAGAAGAGGTCAAAAACTCAAAGTATGGAGGGACAAGGAAAGTACTATTTATGCTACTGATCCAGAATGTCTTTTTCCTAGACCGAGTAGGCATTCAAAGCTGACATTGCTGATGCCAATTTAGTCAGTCCTTTGAAGACCCTTGGGTTCTGGGGATCTCTCACTATAGGATCTGACCTGATCCTTGTGAGGCACTCACAACTAGCCACTTACTACTACCCTACCCACTTCACTGTCAGACTTTCCTACAACCCTTTATATGATTTTTAAAAGGTGACCCTCTAGACTGGTGAAGCACCAGATTGATGCTGCCTTACAGAAGAACCTAGGTGAGTATCTTCTTCTTGCCTTTCAGCCAGGCACCTTTGTGCAGAGAACAATCCTATCAGATTCCATTACCAATCCCCTCCGAGTAGGAGCTAAGGAAAAGAAATATCTGCTCTGTGCATGCTTCTCCTACACATAGTACATTTGAAACATTCCCCTTTTACCTGTCAAAGCTAGAAATACTTGTGCTCTCTTCTATAAGACCTCTGAGAGGCAGCACTGGACACGTTTTATTTTCTCCACCATGAATTAAAAAGCAGCCCACTACCTCCCCAAATTCCAGGGGAACACAATAATGACTCCCCCTTAGCAGCAGCACTCTTTATTTTAGCCTGCATATTTAGAGCACATCAAAAATCCTCTACATTCCAATTTCCTACATAAATGAGAACTGTTCTGTGTACATTGGATGCCTGATCGCAGTACATGATCAAAATAACTGTATGTTCCTGACCAGTTGTAGAAGCTGGCAATGAAATTGATTTCTGGATTAAGTCAAAGGAGATTTGCTCTGAAAAGAATGCTACTGAGAGTGAACTATGGGTCAGAACAGGGACATGGAAGGCATTTTATTTGTAATTAATGATGATAGTACACCAATTCTCAGTGTTATTTCTAGGTGAAAGAAGGTATACTTTATAGAACATATTTTTAAAATCATTACACCAGAAATAAGAGTGTCAACTGTAAAGTATTCTATAAAAAAGTCATGATTAATCATTTAAGCAAATGTTAATGGATTAGTAAAGTTTGAACAATAAAGAATATGAAGTAGAAAAAGCAGCCTACATGCCAAACACCCATGTGCTTTACTTAAGATTTGATTTTGCTAAAGATGCTACACCACAGGTACTTAAAAGGGGGAACTCAAATTGTCTAGAATTGTCCATTCTAGGAATGTAAGCCTGCTAGAATACTTGGGGAGGGTTGGGAGAGAGAGTATGTAATTTTTTATTGATATGTCATCTTGTCAGCAGTTACTATTTAGCCCTATCCCTTGATGCCTTTAAAAACTACTTTAAAAATGTGCACACAACACCAACAGATAAATATTAAAGGCTAAGTTATATTTCTGATGATTAATTTAAAATATGAAGGAAAAACTGAAGTTCAAAACTAATTGCTTTCAATTAAATATTCTGTATGCTCAATTAAGCCATCAGTTAACTATAAACTAGAGACTAGTAATAGTAACTAAAACTTATAAGCTGCTTACATGGATTTACCAGTTTTGAAATGACTCTGAGGTATGAGCAATTATTATTCCTATTTTATAGATGATTAAACTAAGATATAGCGAGGATAAGAAACATGCCCAGGGTTACACAGGTAGGAAGCAGTGGAAATTCAGAATTCAAATCCAGGTAATCTGCTTCCACCAAGCTGATCAGCCCCCTCATTCCTCATTTCTTTGTACGGTAGCACGAGGGAGGGTAAAGAGTATCCCACAAGACCAGCTCTGATAACAGATTGGTAGCTTGCTTCTGTATTTCAGACTCTACTAATCACAATCGTTAGCATGTTAAGCAATCTACATGCCGACTATGGAGATGCAGTTTAGCCCAGACATCAGCACTTTCTTTGTGCAAACACAGCTACTTTTCTTTCTTGCTAAGAGGAAAACATCAGATCTCTTCTACTTTTCTCAATCTCAACTGATTCTGATCAAGTCTTAGAAATATATGATGATATTTCCGGGAACATTATGAAAGAGACCAAAAAAATCTGCCAACATGGCTTCTTGAGTACCTGAAGGCCTTTGCAGGGTATAAATCTTTATCTTCCCCCTTGTTCATGTCACTGTTCCTTGATATTCAGTTGTGTATCTGACAGATGTTCAGATACACAAGTGTTCAGATATACAACTTTAGTTCCCTTTAAAGGCCTGTTGTGTGTGTGGTGAACAGTACATGCTGATAATAGTAATGAAATACAAAGGAGGAGTGGTTTTGCTTTTACTTTTGCCGTGTTACTGCATTCAAGGAAGAACAGGTGTTGAAAGGGACCTTTCTGGCATTTCACTATATAATATTTTAACTTTTTAAATACCCAAGTTTCAAGTTTAGTGGAGTTCACAATGAAATATATATGTATATAAATATATATTTCAATGAAATATATATTTATATAGATATATATATCATTATAGTATTATATAATATATATGAACATATATCTTTTAAACTGTAGAAATTATTTACTACTGATTCTTTTAGAGGGCTAGAGATACTTAAATGTACTGGCTAGATTATAAAAGTAGTTGTTAAGCAACTTGATATTAAATATTAAAAAATAATTGTAGCATCTAAACCATTAAGTTTAATTTTTTCTGGCTTCATATAACTCAATCTTTGGTTAAGCCAAAGTTAGTATATCAGGGTGGGAAAATTGAAGAAGTTTTAATTTTGAAATTAAACAGTGCATTTCTAAACATAGAATGGATGCCTGGAGTTTTACCTTCAGGATTTTATCTGTAGCTTGCAGCCTATTAAAGCTCTTTCCATTTCTGTGTGCCTTTTTCTTTTTTGTGCCTACGTCACCGACTTAAGGTTTTTATTTATTTAATTTTAAGAAGAAAGAAGAGCTTCTGTAGAGAACGTTTACCCGTCTAACCATAAGTAAGACTAGAGAAGGTCTAATGTGGGGGTGGAGAAGGCAACTGCAAAGGGGCAGTGTGGTTACACCGGAGAATAAAAAAGAAAATAATTCAACACTCCCCTAGAATCTTATTCCGCCCAAGAAATTTGGGAGAATGCGAAAAAGCAGCAACCCAGCATTCTTGAAGGGGCGTGGCTTCTCTCCAGGGTCTATCCAATCGAATTCCTTCAGAGGGAGCTCTCCGTGAAGATTGATGAGGGTTGCTAGGAAACAGGAGCGTCTCCCTCCCTCCTCCTCCCTCCCTCCTGACCCAGAGATTGTTCTGCACAAGCCCTCTCCAGGGGCTCACAGTGTGCAGTTGAGCCACGCGTGGGGCAGAGCTGCGCACCGGCCTCCCTGGCTCACTCGCGCCCGCTTTCCCCGTCTCCTCTAGCATCCCGCCAAGCCGGTCGCACTGGGACCACAGGAGAGTTCTTCCTAGGAAGGACTGTTAGTCCCAGCTCACCCTCCAGCGGAGAGCTCTAGCGGAGCTTCAAAGTTGGAGCCGACGCCCTCTCCACCGCCCCACGCCCCTTCACCCTACTTCTCCGAAATTCACCGACCTTTGCCTGCACTGCCTAAGGATTTCAATCAGAGTGAGGCAGAGCAGCCCGCGAAACCGCCCGGCTTTTTGTATAGTAATCCTCTCCTCTAGGTACCCTGGCTCACTGAAGACTCTGCAGATACACCCCTACAAAAGGAGGGAAGAAGGGGGAGGGGAGGAAAGGAGAAAGGGAATGAGGGGAGGATGCCAGAAGGTCCGTGCCTCTGCCCAGAGTCCCAATTAGATTCTAAGGTTTCAGCCTGGCCAAGGTGAAGGAAAGTTGTTTCCGCGCCTAGGAAGTGGGTTCGCCTGTAAAGAGAAGGAGGCGGGGGACTGGGCTCTGAAGCGCTCCCCTCCCCTCCGCAGGAGACCACTGGGTCCCCCTTTTCCCCAACCTCCTCCCTCTCTTCTCCTCCACCCCTCCATTTTCCCACTCCCCCTTGACTCGGAGGCCTGGATGCTCCGCCACCGGGCAGTGGTCCAGCGCACAGCCGGGAGGGGGCGGGGGCAGGGGGCACTGTGACAGGAAGCTGCGCGCACAAGTTGGCCATTTCGGGGGCAAAATAAGTTCTCCCTTGGATTTGGAAAGGACAAAGGCAGCAAGCTACCTCTTTTGTGTCGGATGAAGAGGACCAACCATGAGCCAGAGCCCGGGTGCCGGCTCACCGCTGCCGCTGCTACCGCGGTCAGCTCCAGTCCCTGCCAGGAGTTGTCGGTGCGAGGTAAGGAGCCCAGAGAGGATGTGCCCCTCTGGAGGGCGCCCAGCGAGGGCGCAGGAGCTTGGGCGTTGCGTGGGGCGGGCGCAGCCGGGAAAGTAGAGGCAGAGTGCGGACCAGTCCCTACAGATCTGCCGGGGGTGGGGAGGGTGGGAGGCAGAGGCGATGGAGGTGTGCATGAGTGAGAGTTTGTGTGTGCGCGCACGTCTGTGTCTCCGAGAAGAGGCAGATTTCAGGGCACACATCTGCTGCCAGGGAGTGAGAAGGAGAGAGACTAACTAAAGCCCATAGAACCCCCCACCCCAATAGAGACCAGTCGCATCAGCCACCCACCTCCGGCTCTGCTTTGGCATCTGGACGCAGTTCTATTTGGGGGCTTGCAAGGCTTTGTGCCCAGGAACCCCTGCGGTGTGGCTGACACTGGCAGTTTGCTGTGGGTGTGGAGGTTGCCTGGGGGAGGTGGGTAGGGGTCTGCAGGACCCGTGCGGCTGGATAAGCCAAAGGCAGCCAGAGGTTAGAATCCTAACATGCTGCCCTTTGCTCCTTTTGGGGTGAACAGAAAAAAAAAATCAAAGAGCCGGGCTGGGAGTCTATCTCCCCATTGATCCAGTTCCATTTTCTTATCTGACTGAGATAACTCAGAGGGCGGGAGATTCTCGTTCCAAAAATAGACCAAGTAATATATCCAGTAGGCTTCTTCCTTAAGGATTTCATTTGGATTCCCTTCTGATTCTTCCTTGAGTCAACAAACACGTGAAAGTCTATAAGGTTTAATACTTTTAGATATTTTTGAGGGTTTGAGCCCCTGCTTGTTAAGTATCTTAGAGCATTGTAAATTTTGAAAACAAAAATGTACACTTCTAAAGATTGGTGGTCAAGTACTCAACTAATTTACTTATCAAACATTTCTACTCTTGTTTAAATAGTAAGAGATATGTTTGGGGTTTATATAGAAATGATCACATTATTGGTATGTTAAAAATTGAGATTATTGTGAGTTGAGGTTTAGTGTAAGTTAAGCATCTCAGCCATGATTCATTACTTGGAGTTTCTTTGCTCGAATTTCTTTGTGTTACTGGCTCCTAGAACTGTTTGGTTGAGCTATATTATGTTTCTTTGGGAGGTGGGTGGGGGGGTATAAGCATCCATTTGGAGAGAGATTTATTCATTTGCCTTTGTCTAAATCTGTTTTAGTTTATCTGACCACATTTTAAGACTGCTACCTGGACTCTATTGTTTGCAGAAGTATATTTAATATAGAAATTACTAAAAGCATCTAGACTGCTGCACTAAACTCTTATGGATAACAGTTCCTACCTGAGATGTTTAGGACACCCTAATCATCAGTTATGATTCTGTAGTGCTATGTACCTTTTTTCTAAAAACAATCCAATAGGATTTGAAAAGATATGCAAGCTATCTTACACCAGGCCTTAATAAGTAGTATCTTCCTTTTCATAATGGCAGTGTCTTATATTTGCCAAGATTTCCCCTCCCTATAAGTTTGAGCTGTCAACCCTTTTGGATTCTAATCGCCCAGCAGGAGTACACAGATATTTTGAATAGACAAGCCCTGGGCTATCTTGATTCAAGTTTAGAGTTTCAGAGGTGCTCAGAATGCAAAATGAGGAGAAGTCCTGAAACTTACACTTTCACAAGTAAAACAATGAAAATGTGAGTATCTATATTTATGGGACTAAAAACAAGAATATGATAAGAAAACTTTGTAGTATTAAGCCTCCATCCAAAAAGAAAAACAATCACTGGCATAAAGCCTTTAGTTCCATGACCTAGACCTTTACCAATGAAATGTGAAGCTTAAAGCATAGAAAACTTTGCCAGCAC
This sequence comes from Graphiurus murinus, assembly GCA_004027655.1. NCBI lineage: Eukaryota > Metazoa > Chordata > Mammalia > Rodentia > Gliridae > Graphiurus > Graphiurus murinus. The sequence continues at coordinate 25,309 of PVLC010017080.1, forward strand.
ACTAAATAGACTAAACTGTGGGACTTAAAGGATACCTTTCTACTTAAATTAAATGAATGTCATCAGTAAATCAAGAATATGTATGGAAAGCTACATGAATAGATAATGTTATAAGTAAAAATATACTCTTACTTGTATATAATAGATTTTTTTAAAAATGTGTGTATACATGAAATATATATATATATATATATATATATATCAGATTATTTATCCAATTACCACACATAAAAATAAGCCCATCTCTGATTTGGTGTTATTACAAATAAAATTGGGAACTTGAACAAATGCAAAGATAGCATAAAACTAAGTAGTTGAAATTAATATTTGTATTGAATGAAAGAACTAGGATCATTATTACAATGCCCCATCTTCTACTTCGCTCCTTCATGAGAGGTGATGGTCTTATTTTGAAAGATTCATAGCAATATCTTACAACCTCCCTGGGTACATTTTCTTCTTTCTTGTTTCATGTCAAAATTTTTTTTTTTTTTTTGCGGTACTGGAGATTGAACTCAGGAGCATTCTACCTCTGAGCTACACCCCCAGCCCTATTTTTATTCTTTATTTTGAAACCGAGTCTCACTAAGTTGCGGAGTGCCTCACTAGGTAGCTGAGGCTGGCCGAGAACCCGGATCCTCAGGTCTCAGCCTCCCGAATGCTAGGATTACAAGCGTGCGCCACCACGCCCGGCTCAAAAAAATTTTTTAACAAATATCATCTTCTCTTTCTTTTCCATTCCTCTAAAAGTGATCAGTCACAAAACGAAGCATGATCTTTTTCTAGAGTTCTAGCTATCTCCCACCAAAAATAGCCTGTTGGGTTGTGGATTAAATTTTCAGTTTTTTTCTTGCATTCATCATCATCCCAAGAAAACATTAAACAAAAGAACTGAAATACTTAATTACTATTGAAAAACCAGGAGAACAAGATACATTTATGCACACTAGAATATGGCCAGAGTTGCAGGGTAAGACTTGTTTTCTCCAGTAGTAACTCTCAAAAAGAATATGTTTACTCAGTTGATTCACTTTGCTATTTTATACTGAGTTCATTGTGCATTCTCGCCTCTTTTGAGACTCCGCTAAATGCATCCAATTCTGCATTAGATGAATTTGTTGAAATTGTTCCCTAGTAGCATAAAATGATAGAAGATTATCTATCAAGATTGAACACATAAAATGAGTACAATCACAGTAATCACTGAGACGGTAGAAACCATTAGGTCATCCTCCTCCTTCCACTTCTAATGTGGGCTTGGTCCCCACAGCATTACTGTGTTTTTGGACTACTTCTGTCTCGTATGATTTTAAATGGCTCACATAATAACTTCTTCCAGAGTCTTTGAGAGACTATTTTACAGTATAATGGTCTTCCTATTAAGAACTTTGTTGTGATATCCAGACTAATTTTTCCTGGTTCTCTTTTGTTTTGTTACTAACTCCTTCTCACAGCCCCTCTCTGGACTAGTCCATCCTCTTGTCTGATATAGAGTCTTCATCCAACATTTATATGAGACTTATGAAATATAAAAGCTGTACAGTTACAGGAGAGATCACAAGGCTGCCTATATCCAGACATCTTTTCTAGATATTTCAGATGCCTCTTTTAGGTCATTTAAATGTATGTGTATGGATATATAGTCCTAATAATTTATTTTACTGATGCAAAGGTGAGGAAATTGCCTTCTCTGACTTTAGTGACCTATATGGATATGGAGATGATCCTTTCTAAGTCATGTTCTATGTGGATGCACATTTATGAGACATTTTCATTGCAAATTTGTTGTCAAGAGAACCCTGTCAACGACCGCACTACAGGGGAATTCTGTGACAGGCAAGTCTGATGCTCCACTGAGTCCCAGAAACTGTTGTCATGTAAATTCCACCATTGAAATGAAAGTGATTTTCATAATTAATAGAATGTGCTAAGAATATAATAGTGTACATAGTTTATCTATGCATATGAAAACAACATAGTAATTCTGTTAGCATCTTCAGAGGTCCCTTCAAAATAACGTAAAAATGCCAGTGGAATTAAGGGTAAATTATTCACTGTGCTGTATCATGAAAAGTAAGCTTAAATCATGCATATATCAGTACAGAATATATTTAGATGTATATGGAGGTACCATATGTGAAGGTTACTTTAAAAATGGAAAAGCCTGAAATACTCGCAAAACAGGTTTTCAGTTTGTTCACTTAAAATCTGGTTCCAAGACATCCATGTGTAGGCTTCTTTAAGAATCTTAAGCAGATATCCTGGTAGACTCCCCATCCCACTCAACTGCATCTCCAAGCCCCAGGCACTGAAATGCAAGTTCTGCTACACCACAGAGGAGTAAACGATATAAATCAGGAAATAAGTTCTTAGGTACACTTGGAAAGTCCAGAAAACACAGGACTATGAGTAAGGTGAATCAGCAACTAAAGACACAATCTGATGCTACCTTCTTTACTATTTGTTGAGTGTTAGATGGACACTGAAATATTCATGTGGATTAACTTGAGGAAATAGTAAAGAAAAGTGCCATTCCAAAACTCAGTGTATCTTGAAGTGAATAAAATTGGACTACATGAAATAATTTTAAACCAGTATTCTCCCTCCTGAAATCCCCAAGTGTTTTTATAGTGCCATTCATCACACAGTGGTAAGTACCCTCAAAATGATTTTCCTTAGAAACAAAAGAGAAATCAATTTCCTTGGTCCAAGAAAAGTAGGCCATTAATATACTTGTGATTTCACCCTGGAACAGAGAGGCATTCTAAGAAGTCATTGTCTACATAGAATATTATATTTTCTCATCAAATGGGCAATCTTGTTATGGAACTGGAAATTGCATAGCATAGTTGGAGATAAATAAACTTGGAAAACATTCAGATACAAACTGTATGAAACAGATTAAAACGCCATGTTTGAACATAAAGTCATACATATTGAAGATATCTCCATAGAAAGCACAAGGTACATCTCATTTTTAAATTCCTTGTCAGAATTTACTTTCACTATCACTGCCTATGCACACACAAGCACACACACACAAACACACACACACACACACACACACACGCACGACAGTTGAATAAGTTCAGTTGGAAAAATATAGATACTCACCCAGCAGACAGAAATTTTCAAAATCCTGATACTAGATACATAGTTTATTTTTAAAATGCAATTAATAGATAGAGAGATAAATGATAAATAGAGAGATAGCATGAGAGTATGGAGGGTATAACAACTTCAGATTTGAGGAGATTCCCCTAATAAAGAGATCACCAGATAGAAAAAAGTAATGAATAGGGAAATAACTAATCAAAAATATTATTAAGCACCTCATGGTGAAGTCAAGATTCAGCACATGCAGTGGGGACCAAAAGAATATGCTAAAATACATACAAAGTTTCAAAAACACATTAAAGTTAAAGATTTCCAAAAAATCAAACTTCTAGAGTAGAAAGGGATTATTGGAATTATCAATCAAATGAAAAAGTCTGTTACTTCATGGAACAGATTAATTCAGATTTAAGATTGTGATGCTTTGGGGAAATACTGGGCTAGATGTTATGAAGTGACAAAACTAATGATACATTATAACAATAGATGGTAAGTACTAACCAATTGCCCAGTGGTAAGAACTGTGTTAAAACATGACATGGATTATCTGGTTTAATGCTACAAGAACCCATTGAGATAGATATTACAATACCCATTTTACAGAATAGAAAATGGAGGCCCAGTGAGAAACGGTAACTTGCCCAAGTGCGGGTAGTTAATAAGGAATTCAAAGCTTGCTTTCTTGACTGTTAAGTTAGATTGCCTCCCCACTTATGTTTATTTGCCAGATTTCATTTTGTTCAACAGATATAGTCTGAGCTCCATGAGACAGACATGCTTTTGTAGAAAGGAAACAATGACAAATGAACAGGAATCCAGAAGAGAATTTCCTCGACTAGCTCTTTCTCCCCCTCAGACAGAACCCCTTCTGAAAAGCAAAGAAACACAATGGAAACTAAAGCCTAATTTACAATTAACGAAAAAATAGATAATCTACAAAAATGATGGGGTTATTAACAAGATGGAAAATAACACCCTGAAAATTTTCTAGAGCTTAATTTCAATGACCATTGTGATCTGTAAAACTGAAAACATTGGAAGGAACATAGTCTCTCAAATAGCCAGCATAGAGGTGAGCAGCATTTCTGCTTGTTAAGGCTGAAATGCTCAGATTTCTCCCCTTTTACAACCTAATTGCTTCCCACTGGTAAAACAAGCTGGTAACAAATGTTTTGTGGACTAGTAAAATTTTGAAATTTCTTTACCAGGCTGGAATAGTAATGGTTCATCTTTATGGAAGAATCTCTCAGCATTTTACACATTGGGGCATTTGCTCATTATAGATACAATAGCAGGAAACTGGAGGGGCTCAGGATTATACATTATAAACACACTAAGAAGAGGAGAAGTGAAGTGACCTGTTGGTGGTTCCAAAGGTTCAGTGAGTAGGGCTGCTCTGGAAAAACTCATCTTGTAAATCTCTGATGTGGGTGCCTTCCCACAGGCACGAAACCTGCTGTCTTAATAAATTTGTACTTATTTTCATAGGATAAAAGAGCTAAAACATGAGTCTTTACTTGGGGGTCTTTCTCTGATTTTTGATTTATAGTAGAATACTTTATGGACATAAAAAAATGAATGGTTATCACAGATCTGTCCCTCCATCTGGTGGAAGCTATTTCTTTTGCTTATTAATAAGACACAGCAGATAGATTATTAGTAATATTTTGTATTTTGCTTAACAGTTTCAATCCACCATGTGTTGGTGAATACAACATAATGGAAACTGATTTCAAAAAATATGTCAAAATATGCGTCAATCTAATAGATGGCACTACAAGGTCAGAAACAGTTGGAATTTTTATCTGCCTCAAGGAGAAAATGAGATCTGGAGAATATAATTAACTGTTTCTATTTTGAAACATCTTATTTTTCCTGAAAAGGCAGAGACCCTCTACTTGCTGATATATTAATCCCAGTGATTTCTGTCAAGTTCAAAGATACTGGTGACCAGAACAAACCTCAACTTCAGAACTGATAAGGAGATGAGATACATAGGGTGTAGATTCTAATACATCTGCTCCTTACAGGTTGCTCAAAGCCTGATCTTAGGAAGAATATTTTAAGGAATGCCAAAAAACCTACTACTCTTATACCCCTAAAAAAAAATCTCAGCCAGTACCTGCCTTGTTTCACTAAATTCTCCAAATTTTAAAGTATTTCTTTTAAAAAGTACAAAAGAACATACTTCTGAGTCCACCTAGTACACTAGATTTCCAACACACTGAACTTATAGGTTCATTTTTCAGCAAACTAATTTCACATAGCTTGGTAGGGAGAGGGCAATTAATGATATGTGAGTTTATACCTACCTCACAATTTTGTCTAAGAAAAGACTTTACTATGATTTCCTGAATACTCATAATGTAGTTATTTGAGAGGAAACAGACCATCTCTATAGTAGAACAAATAAACTTCGGGCAGGGGCGGGGGGAGATTGAGGTATTATAAAATGTACATCCTCCTTGCTTCTTTACTTCTAAGATCCCAAGTTTGTGTTCATTGCTGTGGGGAGGAAGCTGGTGGTTTTAGGTGCTCCCCAGATGGAAAAGATTGGAAAGTCTCAAAGAAGAGTGACAAATTTGAAGGATAAAGTCAGAACAGTTCTCTCCCTTTCCTTCCCACCTATTGAACAAATACAACTATCCGCCTACCTCTGCTGTAAACAATGTTTAGCAAATAATTACCCAGAAGGAACTGCATCAGGATCACTTTGAAGTTTACTTAAAATGAAGACTGCTGGGCAGATGCATTCCCCACAAATTCAGCAAATACTGTTGAGGACAGGTTTAGGAATCCACATATTAAATAAGCTGAGATTATGCTTCGGCACAAGTTTGAGAAATACTGCTGACTCAGTCTGCTCAAGGTGCCTTAACAAAGGGCATAACTGACAAGCACTTATTTCTCACCATTCTAGAGGCTGAGAAGTCTCAGGTCAAGGTGGGGGCAGATGTGGCTTTGGTGAGTGTCCTCTTTCCACTGGCTATTTTGCTGTGTCTATACAGAGCAGGGAAGGAGAGAAAGAGCTGTTTTCCCTTTTCTCATAGGGACACTAGTCCCATCATGAGAACCCCACCCCAAAGAGCTCATTTAACCCAAATTACCTCCCAAAGCCCTCACCTCTAGATACTATCACATTGAGAGTTAAAACTTCAGCATATAAATTTTGGAGGAACACGAATATTCATTCCATATCAATTACACATAGAATGATGGTCCTACAGAGAACACCCAGTGAATTGCTCACACCAAATTATTTACAACAGCAATTTCACTGTAATTGGGTTAAACAGTTGTCTATATTGTATAAGGCTGAGTGTTAACTCATTAATTAAGCTCTTCTTTTCTTTCTTTTTTTTTTTTTTTTTTTTTTTTTTTTTTTTTTTTTTTTTTTTTTTTTTTTTTTTTTTGTACTGGAGATTGAATCCAGGGGCATTCTACCTCTTAACTCCACCACCAACCCTATTTTATTTTTTATTTTGAAACAGGGTCTCGCTAGGTTGATGAGAGTCTCACTACTTACTGAGGCTGTCCTCAAACCTGCAATTCTCCTGCCACAGCCTCCCATGCTAGGATTACAGGCCTGCACCACCACACCCGACTATAAAGTGCAGTTTCTATGAGTTATATGAATATGTTGATTTCCTAGAAGACATTATTTTCATTCATTTCAAAGGAATTTTTCTTCCACTATCTACAGGTAATTCTTGTAAGATACACAAATGTATCTGATATATATCTTTTAAATATTATTAGGCAACTTTCTTATTTGTAAGAATAAAATCTCCAGTTGTGTAACTGCTCACATAGAGCTCTATCTTCTGTCTTTAGGGCTCTATCCCCTTGTGCCTGGGAAGTGGAAAAACATTGCTTTGTCACAGTCCCACACTGCCCTCCGGATCTGCAGGGCGGCGGGGGTGGGGAGAAGCTCATTTGGCAACTTACACATTCTCCACTCAGTTTCTACTTGGTTCAAGTGAATGGTTGCTTAGCTGAAGCTGGCAATCCTCACAAAGATATTTTTCCGAGCAGCGTTCAGAACCACATGGGAAAAATGCCAAGGAGAATGAGGAAGGGCCGGGAGGGGAGGAGGCTCGGGCTAGCCACCAGCTTCAGCGCCCAGGGCCACCCTCACACTTCACACTTAATAACCAACTCTTCACAGAGTGAAGCAATAATTAATAATTTTTTTAAAGACCACACCCAAGCAGGGCGTGGTGGTGCACACTTGCAATCCCAGTACTTGGGAGGCTGAGATAGGAGAATTGCAGGTTGGTGGCCAGCCTCAGCTACTTAGTGAGGCCTTCCGCGACTTAATGAGACCCTGTTTCAAAATAAAGAATAAAAAATAGGTCTGAAGGTATAGCTCGGAGGTAGGATGCCCCTGGGTTCAATCCCCAGTCCCCTCCCCTGAAAAAAACAGACCACTCCCTCTTTCTTCCAAACATTGTCGTTTCAATTTTTAAAACATGGGCATCTCAGAACCAAAAATGTTGGATTGTTGAAAGTTATGCTGTGTCTCCAGCAGACCCTGGCTTCTTTGACCTCTGATGGTCATCAGTGACCTCTGAGGGTGGCACTGCACACTGACCAGACCACTGAGGCAGCAGGCTTGTTTGTCTACAGCCAAACTCCATTACCACATCAAGCTAACTTCCCTCTTACTTTCAAATTCTTGTCATTATAACTTCCATTATCCCCCCTCCAAAAAAAAAAAAAAGATAGTTTACAATTTTCAGTCTCCTCTCATTCTTCAACAGTTTATCTTCTCAGGTATCTCCCTCTTTGTTCAATTATTTATTAGATATTTAATAAGTACCTCCTCTACATCGTTGCCTTTCCAAAGATAATTGCTTACACTGAATAGTGGGAGCCATAAATTAGAGACTAAAGTTCTATGACAAGAACACACTGATGTGACATTAAAAAAATAATAAAATAAAAAGGGAGAGGCTTTAAGAATTGCTGATTTTCTCATCCACTTCCAGGTTTTGAATTAAATAGCTGGGGATGGTGGCACATACCTGTAATCCCAGTACTTGGGAGACTGAGATAGGAGGATCACAAGTTTGATCCAGCCCTCAGCAACTTGTCAAGACTCTCAGCAACCTAGGGAGACCCCAATTCAAAGCAATAAATAAATAATAAGGAAGGAAGGAAGGAAGGAAGGAAGGAAGGAAGGAAGGAAGGAAGGAAGGAAGAAAGAAAGAAAGAAAGAAAGAAAGAAAGAAAGAAAAAGTTGGGGGTATAGCTCAGAGGTAGAATACCCTTCACTTTGAACATACACTCATTACCTAAAAATAACTTCCTAGCTTGGCCAATCCAAGCCTTTTAGAGTCAGGCCCCAACTTTATCTTTTCAATCTGTTTTCCTCAATACCAACATTTGCCTTCTGTTTGCACCCAAGATAGGCCTTGTGTGTTGTTGTAGCCAAAACTTCATTTAGAATGTATTTTCTTCCTTATTTCTACAAACTTATATTTAAATCCAATTTCAAAATCCTACTTAACCAAAGCCTATTCTTTTTTTTTTTTTTTTTTTTTTTCGGTACTGGGGATTGAACTCAGGGGTGTTCTACCTTCGAGCTACACCCCTAGCCCTATTTTTTTTTTCTTTATTTTGAAACAGGGTCTCACTAAGTTGCAGATTGCCTCACCAGGTAGCTGAAGCTGGCTGCGAACCTGGATCCTCCGGTCTCAGCCTCCCAAATGCTGGGATTACAAGAATGCGCCACTACGCCCGGACTAAAGCCTATTCTTTTTTTTCTTTTTCTTTTTTTTGTATTTTTTTTTTAATTTATTATTTTTTTTTAGCATGGATTTTTATACATTTCTTGGGTACAACAGGGTTAATTACACATTTTTGTTGGGTACAAGCTAGTACAGGTAAAGACATCCATGCACATATTTCTCATTAACCCTTCCCCAATTCCCACCCACCCTCCCCCTATCTCCTGGTCAGTTTAGTGATTGACTTTGATGTG